>OY744475.1:144498521-144583521 GCA_963556175.1 Tipula confusa | reverse complement strand
ATGTTCGTGTCGAAAAATTGAATATAATTGTTGTAGATGGTCAGCTCAACGATCAGATTCCCCACGATTGATTATGGCGGTCAGTTTAAGCTAATTGTATCTCTTATATTCTTGATATAAGGTCTGATAATGTTTTGGCGATTGTTTCTTCATTGATACATTTGAAAGTTTTGGTTTTACATTTTCTGGTTTTTTAGTCTATAGGGCTTCAATCATACTTATAGTCGCGTTCTATAACAACAGCAAAAGATACTGTGCTGGAGTCCTGAAGATTACATGAAGATCATATTTACGATTCCATTTATAGCAGTTCACTTGTTTGATTTGTTCAGTATTAGTTCATATATGAATTCGACCAAAATCCAAATTAAAAATTTTACGTTCAACATGTTGGTGAACATTAAAGTACTTTTCTTCCACTAAACGTCCAGTATAATGCTGTTATATAGATTTTTGTTTATTTTCTAAACACATATAACTATATGTATACAAAATATGCTCAAAACAAAATATCGTAAATGTCTTAAAGATTTATGCTTCAGGTCTATTCATTTATATATAATTAGAAAACGTATTAGTATATATGTGTGCGTATATACAAAGCTTATGTATATGTATACAATATTTATAGCCGGAATAGATTATCTTTTAGTTGATAAATTTTGAATTCACTTCTTAAGTAGAAGTTGTTGTATAGATTTTTATGACGACTCATCAATTCTAAAAGATTTTGTTTTTGAAGATTTCTTATAAATGTATATACATACTTTGAAATAAGAGAAGACTATAAAAATACTTGGATTGTTAATTTTCTATAAAATTTTTGTTTTTTATTTAAAAGTTCTTTATCTTATATCCAACCATTAAACATAAAATAAAAATGGGATATATAACTATATATATATTTATATAATATATACAATAACAATGGGACCAGCATTGTAAGAGTATATACTTTGAATCTAAATTACCCACCCACTTTAAATATGAGCATATATAGTTACAAAAACAACGGTGTTGTATATGAATGAAACACCCTTATATAGATGATATTTAGGCACAGATGTATTTTTCATTTTTATAAATATATAATATATTGGATATATTATTAGTTAAATTGCCAAATAGAATTTTGAGTTTGGGATAATTTGTTATATATCAATCAAATGTATAGCATAACAAAACCATTAGAAAATTGGCTATAAATTTTCGGTTCAGCGTTCACAAACTAAATTCTAAACAATTTTTGACATTTATGTATTTCTTTTATATGTATACATTTTTGTTTAACGCACACAAAAATACAACATGGCACCTCCGAGAATATAATATATAAAAGATATACATTCATTTTTTATAATGCCGTTCTCAAATTCTATACATACTCGTATATAAAAAAGTAACCACACATTTAGAAAAAAAATTAGAACTCAGCTAATTAATGCAATATATGGGAGACTATATATAAGCGACAGTATAATTTTTTTTTGGAAGTATGTAGTATATTTAATCCCCTCTGCAGAATAAAAATGGCGTATAAAATACTCACGGGGTGTATAGGTATATACAATAAAAGAAAATGATCGTGTGAAAAATGAAAGCGAAATAAAATATAGACGGGAATAAGGGTAGTTAGTATGTTTTTTATAAACGTAAACTTACCCTATGAAAACTCCTTAATAAGTTATTAGAAAACCCCATGTTAAAGTTAACATTAGAAAGTATTAGGTCTAAATTTTTCAAATTACCGCAAGCAAAGTTGGACTTTGTTGGTGGATACGTATTATGTTTTACGAAATTTGTACCATAACTTATACTTAGACGTCAAGGGCGATTTGAATTAATAAAAGATCATTTATTAATTATGAACATATATACATCCTATAAAGTTATAGGATGGCCGGTTACAGTATAATTTTTTTTGTCTTAAAGTATATATAGGTTCATGAAGGTAATTGCTGAATTTTTAAATTATATTGCCTTGTGTTTCGAAAAGTCTCTGTATAAAGACGCGGTAATGGATGTTTTTGGCCGATATACCAAAGCTAAGTTTTAGTACCATCTGAAATTTTCTCTAATTGTTTTCCTTTGAAATCTGCAAAATTTGTTTTAATATACACAAATTGATCATAATAAATAGGTTAAATAGTGCTTAACACACAAAAATAACTAATAATAACTTAATAACTTAATCCAAAATATCCTAAAACTTAATCATTTCGATTTGATTTATACAAAAATTGTTTTAAAAAAACATGAATAGTGCTTATAGTCATAAAATATGTAATGTTTGTTATTTGCTGATTCGATACAAAACCATCATCATAATAAATTATGTTAAAATAAAACAAGATTCATCTGTTTAAATTAAACAAACATTTGATTTGTCATGAAATTATTTCTATGATAAACATTAAACATTTTCAAAGTTTTAAAATTAAAATAAAAAATGTGTTTTCTGGCAAGAATTTTGGGTTTTGAATCTGACAAATTTACGTTTTACTTTAATTAGTTGTAAACTGTTGAAGGTTTTTTTCTAGTGGCGAGGCTTACAATTATGTATTTCTTATAAAATGAAAGGATGTGAATCATGTATGATTGTTTTGATAAAACAATTACTTTAAAGCATATTGGTTCCAATAAATTTACAAGGTTACTATAGGAAATATAATGATTTCTAAAAATTAAAAACATACTGGAATTATATTAAATATAGAAGAACTCCATATTCTTGGCCAGAATACTGTTAAACCGAAACCCACTTAAGTGACCACAAACGTAGTTTAATAAGATTTAGTTTCCAATAAATTACCAAAAATGGTTTACCTAAAATAATAAAAGAAATGTGATTATAGCCAAAATATGTAATTCAAATCATATTTTTGTTGTGTATAATTTTAACATTTTTGAAGCTCTCACACTTGTTCAATGCGCCCTAATCCAGCAATATCCCCTATTTTTTGTTTCAGTTCTTGATTTGTAATTCCTGTCCATATTCCATTTACCGAGCGAGTGGCGCAGTGGTTAGAGCGGTGGCGCTTGAAACGGGAGGTATCGAGTTCGAATCTCAATAGGGGCAGGATGCAAAAGGGATTTTTGACATGATTACGTTCGGTGATATTGATGAACACAACTTTTTGACCCTCTATCACCCAAAAAAATCTCGTAGGTCATATTGATTAAACGATTTTGTTGATATTCATTGAAATGATTTTATTCAATATGATAGTAATTTATATAAATTCAATAAAACATAATCAATTTGAATACTAAATATTCAATCTATCATAAAAAAAGAATTTCGTCATTTTTGTTACTTCAATTTTGAAATTTTTGAATTGAATAATCCATTTGAATAAATTTCTTCATTCTTCAATCCACCGAAAAATTTAATATTTGCATAAAGTAATACCAATTTTTGTTAAATTAGTTTAACAAAAATTGGTATTACTTTTAATTTAACTTAATTTTAATTTAATTTTGTTAAATTAAATTTATTTAATTTAACAAAATTGTAACTTCCGCTAGTAAGAAATTTCTTACAATTGATGAATCAAGTCGACAAAAAGATGTTAAAAAAGAAATTAGATGGAACAAAATGTATAAAAATATTTTTAGTTTAGTTTTGTGTACTAAGAGATGTAATAATTTATTGGACGAAAAGTGTTTAATAAAAAAATAAATTGGTGTAAAAAAAATGTTATATATGAATACGAATATTTAATATGTGAGTATATTGTGTTGTGCCTAAAGTTTAATATTTTTTAGTTCTAAAGTTTGTTAACAAATTTTTTAATATAATTTTAAAATGTTTTTGTTTTATACAATTAGAAATGTGTTGTCTTTAAGTTATATGAAATTATTTTTATTTTTATCTAATAGAATTAGAATCACCAATTAAATGAAGCAACTGGAAGCACCTTAACAAAATATTTATTCAGTGGCGGAATTGGAACACTATTGGCATGCAAAAAAAATTACAGGTTTGCATCATATTTTAAATGCAAATTCCACCAAGGAAATTTTGAAAAATGGCAGCATTACAAAAACCTAATGGGTTACAAATTGGTGAGTTAATAAAACCCATGTACATATTATATTTTGTTCATGTATCTAAATAAAACTAATTGTTAATTTCATTCTAGATAAATATTGATTTTCATCTTCATTGATCTGTCAGAATATCATTTATATTGATCTGCCAGAACAAACCTTATCGAAAACTACGAAATGTTGTCCTTCATGATGCTACCAGCTTTTGCCGATAAGAAATTCATTATAATTCATCCTCGAAATTTTTTGTTAAATGCAACACTTTAATTAATTAATTATTTTATAAACAGGCAGGAAATTATTTTTGAAATAAAATTTAATAAAAATTATATGAATGTTTTTTTTTATTTACCTAAGTCCTCGGACAAACACACATATATATATATATATATATATATATATAAATATATATATATATATATATATATTATATATATATATTATATATATATATATATATATATATATATATATATATATATATATATATATATATATAATTGTGAATTCTAATAAATTATTCAATTGGTATGAATTGAATAAATTACCAATTGAATAAATTATTCAATTGGTATGACAAACGATCTTTAACTCAACGAAATGTTTTAATCAAACTGAAAACTCAAATTCTTTAATTTAAAGAAATTTTAATCATTTCAATAGTATAATATTGTTGATAATCATTTGTTAAATTGACAAATTATTGTCAATGTGACAAACAAGTTTAACTTAAAAATGTATTCCAATCAAAGATATATCATTAAATCGGAGAATAAAATTTTAAATCGTATATTTGAATAAACTATAGTTAAATTGACTACCTATCTTCATTGACCCTATTTTGAACGCCATTTTAGTCAAATTAACTACTAAAATTACCTACTCAAATTAACTATAGATGTCATTTTAGTCAAATTAACTACTTTTTTTTTGAGTGTTGGTGTGCAGAACTCATGGGCCGATCCATCTTTTATGTCGTTGTACAGGGTGACATGGAGCTATGCAATGCGCAGGTGGTAAACTGTATTTGTCTGATTGGGTTGAATGAATTTGGGCAAATGAAAAAAAAAAATATTGAAGTAATTAGCTTTCAAGGGGCTTTGAGTCCACTGGCTGATCAATACTTTTTCTTAAAACATGTTTAATTAAGAATCGTTAAAATATAAGATCAAAGAGGAAAACATTGTTATATCAAATAAAACCCAATTAATTTATATAACACTTTAGCCATCGCACTTTGATAAACAAAGTCGGATTAAGTCGGATTAAGTTATATATATATATATATATATATATATATATATATATATATATATATATATATATATATATATATATATATATATATATATATATATATATATATATATATATAAGGTGTATGCATTAAAAACTGGAATTTGATACTAGATGTCATTACTTGTTTTTTGCGTTTTAGTACATCATGGACATATATGTCATTTGAAAGCCCTATTCAATACCTGTCAAAATCAGCTAAAAGTTTTTGTTTTGATTGTGCACATCCAACCGATTTCAACGATGGACAATTTATCAAATTTGCGAAAAAACAGCATTTGCGGGAAGTTTTGTTGAGTCACTTTTTCGCAAACAAAACTGCTCGTGGATTTGTATGGTGAGCAGGCTCTTGCAAAAACACAGTGCTTTGAGTGATTTAGTCGCTTCAAAAGTAAGTGGTAATTTTGACATCAAGGACAAAGAGCATCCTTGTCAGCCGAAAAAGTTTGAGGATGAAGAATTGGAGGAATTACTCCATCAAGATTCATGTCAAACACAAGAAGAACTCGCAGAGTTGATCAAGCAACAATTTTCAGACATTTGAAAGCCTTGGGATTCATCCAAAAGATGTAAAATTGGATGCCATACGAGTTGAAGCTAAGAGACGTGGAAAGACGATTTTGCATGTCCGAAATCTTGCTCGAGCGCCACAAAAAGAAGTCGTTTTTGCATCGTATTGTCACTGGCGATGAAAAATGGATCCATTACGATAATCCCAAGCGCAAAAAAGCGTATGTCAAGCCGAATATTCACGGGGCCAAAGTAATGCTGTGCATTTGGTGGGACCAGCTAGGTGACATCCAATAAGTTGACTCTATCGTCAACAATCCGATTGAAGCAGAAATTTCAGGCAGAGCGGCCAACGTATGTGACCAGACACGAGTCAATCATTTTCCACCACGATAACGCTCGGCCAGTTATTGCGGCGCCGGTAAAAAATTACCTGGAGAATAACGGTTGGGAAATTCTGCCTCACCTGCCTTATAGCCCAGACCTTCCGACTACCACCTATTTCGATCCATGCAGAATGCCCTATCAGGAATACGCTTCACTTCAGTTCAAGGTATCGAAAATTGGCTCGATTCATTTTTGGCCGCCAAACCGGTGCAGTTTTTCTGGGATGGAATCCATAAATTGCAAGAAAGATGGGAAAAAGTAGTAGGGAGCGATGGGCAATACTTTGAATAAAAAATCTTGTAACATTTTTCACAATAAAGGCTCAAATTTTATAAAAAAATTCCGGTTTTTAATATATATTTATATATATATATATATATATATATATATATATATATATATATATATATATATATATATATATATATAAATACATATATATATATATGTATATATATATATATATATATATATATATATGTATATATATATATATATATATATATATATATATACATATATATATATATATATATATATATATATATATATATATATATATATATATATATATGTATATATATATATATATATATATATATATATATATATATATATTTTTATATATATGTATATATATATATATATATATATATATATATATATATATATATATATATATATTTCAGTCAAATAGCTTAATTGCATTACAGTTTTGCTAAATCTAAAATAAATAATTTTATTCACAGTCCACCCCATTTTAAGAATAACCAACTCTAATTTTAACAAAATTAATGATCTCTATATATTCAAAAAATTAACAATTCTAATTTTTATTTTATAAGCGCAAACAAAGAAATAGTCACATCATAGTTTTGAATAGTTACAAACAATTTTAAAACGCACAATTGATAATTTATTACAGAACACGAGTAATTAATTATTAAATCAAACAAGAGCTTGAATAAATGTTAAACGAATAAATTTAAAAGTGCATATACTTATTAAATCTTTAATGTATGTATTATATTTGTGTATATACGTACAAAATAAATAAATAAATTCTTATGTAAATAAAAACTTAACTCTTTAAAGCTATAAAAAGTTAACATAAAAAATGTTAATAGCTACCAAATTTAAATAAAGTTTTATAACTTCTAAATGGCTTTAATTGTATACGATATAAACATTCAGTTTAAAGTATAGACGTATGTTAAAACTACTGTATAACTATATTTTTCTTAAAAGATTTTGATGCGCCAATCATAAAAAATCAATATAAAATATAAATAATTAGAAGTATAGAAATATATTAGGTTGGCTTTAAATTTTTATAAGTATGTATAAACAAATTTCACATACTTTGTATAATTATTGAAATTATACGGGCTATAAAAACCACTAGAATATTATAAACATCTTAAAAATGAATGACTGGAATGTGTGTGTGTGTAGTTTTACGAGTATATACTGGTTAAAGAAAATTGTATATACAGATAGGCGATTGGTCATCTATGGTGGTAACCACATATACCACTTAAATTAGGTCCACTGAGGCAAAAAACATTATTTTATGAACATATATAATATGCAATTTCATTCTTGCATTACTTATACATATATTTATACAGGTATTTGGATATATGACTCACCAATATTGATAAATGAAATAAAATAAATAGTTTACGATTTTAGTTATTCTGTTAATCGGTGGGAATCAATACCCAAAAATTATTGATATTTGTGAATCTAACATTTGTTTTAGTTTATGGTATGCCTAATACACACACACACACACACACATATATATATATATATATATATATATATATATAATATATGGCGCCTTAAATCTCATTTTTTAAAAACATTAAATATAGATAGGAATACATTTGTTTAGAATACGATGTTTTTTTAAATAAATATATAGTTTGTATGTAACTGTTTTTTGCGGTTTAGATTGACAATAATAAAAGTTTCATGGAAATATTTAATTTGAGGTACACACATTCTTGTACAAAAGTAAAAAAAAATTGTTAGAAAATTTGTATTTTACTTTAATTTGAATTACCTCAATCGATCGATTCTATGGTTACCCGTATGACATTGCTTATTGATACTTGAATGACTTTTTCACTATATAGCTACTATAAAAATAAAACAATAATACCATTGGCAGACTATATAGGTTTAGCTAAACGCACGATTGGTACAACTCGTTTAACTACACCACCTATAGTAGCAGGTATTATAAAATTTGGTAGATTAACAATTTTGACATTTTGGCATTTTACTTTGGGATTTTATTCGATATAGTGTTATTTTAATTTTATTTTGGTGTTTTATATAATAAAACATGTAATAAAATTTAATAATATAATTTCATAATCATATATTTACGGTGGCATAATAAAACATGAATATATATATATAATAAATTAAGTATAATAAAAATTGTATAAACAAATTTTACTTAAAGTAAGTGACGCGAACGCAGATTGATTTTTTTTTGTTTAATAAATGGAAGCTGATCAAAGTATGAGGTTTGAAACATTGTGAGGTGCTCCAATGCAAAACATATAAATTAAAGTCCACATATTTGCATCAAATTAATCTGCGTTGATAAAATGGAAAGTGGCATTGAAATTGGAGAAAAGGTTATCAATAAATGTTAATATTTGTATAGTAAGCATTTTCAAGATATAAGTATTCACTTATACACGTCTTCATTCAACCAAGAAACTATTCAAAAGCCACTTTTAATTTGCGGTACCTCATTCTTAATTAATATGGCTCTTTATATTCACATTTCATATATTTTTACTTAGTGCTTTCGGTTGTGCTTTCATCTTGCAATAATAAAACAGCTTTATCACTAATTCCAAGACTCTACATAATTTTATATTATAAGAGAATGTTCAAGGCAATCAGAAGCTTTGGCCAGAGTAATGAAAATAAACGGGGTAAAGTTTTTAACTTCTAAGTTCTTATATAAGTATACATTAACCATCAAAATTATGGTAGCTGAAATACAAGTACTAGATTTTTTTTTAAATCCGAATTGCATTGGACTGATTAATCGATTATCGTTTAGATATTTTTCCAACCTTTTATAAATAGTCCTTCCGAAAATTTTTGAAAAAATGAAAAGGATGGAAATCGGTCTATAATTATTAATGTCTAGTCTACGACCAGATTAAATATTGGAGTTATACGTGCTAATTTAATTGCACCACGTAATTTGCATTTGCCACACAAAAAAGCTTCGTTTAAAGCAATTTACAAAAGAGAAGTTATTGTAGAAATGACCCTTTTAATGAGTTTTGCTGTTATGTAAAGTTCCCTGAGGAACTATAGTTGAACCCCTTAACTATAGTATCGAGTAGAGTATTTTTTATATCAACATTTAATACATAGCTATATACGTAAAATTTGTGTCTCGATGAGAAATACTTTTCACGCACAAAATGATAATTTTCTTGTTTTTTTTTTACGAAATGTAAAATTATGTCTACATATTTAGCTATAAAAAAAATTTATCTTTGTTACTCTCAAGCAATTTTGATTTTTTGGTCTCGTTCTGGTACTCTAATAAAAATTTGTTGTACAAGAATTTCTTCATGGAATAGAGGCTTAAATCACGAATTAAATTTCTTATTCAGAAATTTAATTCGTGATTTAATTATTTGCATGAGGTCCTTCGTGAACCAATGTTTATTATATAATACATGATATTTGATAATTAAATACAAGTTTCATAGTTTTGGTATTGTGAATAATTGCATCAACTAAAAGATTTTTTTACTTAAAAAGTTTAAAAATGTAGTAAAACGTAGACCAATATATTATCAATGAATTTGTTATAATAGATTCTTCATTACTTAGTTTAACTTCTTTAGTAATTGACGTCCTTTTGTTGAGATACAATGGATTTGTTAGTATATTCATGGTCGTACTGAGGTCTTTTTGGGAAATGAGAACATGGAACTGATATGACATGGATGTCAGAACATAATTTATATGATGCTATACTAATAATATTTGAATACTGCGTTGAATATATAGTTTATTAAGTGTATTTATAATTCTATATGAAAACATGTATAAAATAGTTTTATATGTAATCCAATCCGTTTCATGATAGTTTAATAGATTATAACTTAATTCACAAACCACAATGCTTAGTTTGTACTAGCCCAATTAACGAAAATGCTTTAGAAACAGATGAAAAATATTTTATAGAGTTTTATTAAGGGCAATTAAATTTTCTATATATATTATTCACTCTATTTTGGTTCAATATTAAGCCACCTTTACGTTCACGTGTTAAATGGAGGATATAGAGTTTCGCTAGATTAAGATTCGCTAGATTGAAATAATTGACATTGCTGTTGAAAAGAAATGTTTAAGTTAGATGAACTTTCAACCCCAATGAATACAGGAATTCTGCCAAATATATAGTCTATCTATTTTGTTCATTGAGCGATTGATGATTAAATATGTTGATACCTAAAATTACGTTTAAATTAATATTACCCTTAAAATTATATAAGTTTATGAAATATTTAACATTTTTATTCAATTTCCGCTACAGATCTCATAATGTTTGATGTTATACCACTAGTTAATTTTGTAATGTAATTTTATGTTTAAAGTTAACCGATTAAATAAAGAGCAGCAAGAGACTTGTACTAAAAATTATCTGAAAAGTCTGGGTCCTGGGAGGACAAAAATTATTCTCTTTGAAAAGCTACTAAAAGATATAAGAGGCCAATAATCACAAAATCTGAACTGTTTTCACAACATCTAGCATCAGTATTTTAACCACACGATATTCAATCTAGGAGTGATATCAAATCAGTCACACAAAAAATAGATACGAATCTGAATCCGAAAAAGTCACCTGGTATTGACGAAATTTCCCTAAGTATGTTTAAGGAGTTATCGAAAAGAGCAGTTATAATTCTAACTTATATATATATATATATATATATATATATATATATATATATATATATATATATATAATGATTGCTTTTGACTTATATATGTGCCTGAGTGTTTCATGGATAAATAGTAATGATAAAATAACCAGAAAAATACGAGGAGCAACTGACATAATACAACCCGATCTCCTTGTTACTTATACTATCTCAAAGTTGTTTGAGAAGTTATTATTGAAACAGCTAAAACTAATGATCATCATACCTGATTTCCAGTTTGGATTCAGGAACAAAAACTTCACCATTGATCAAGTTCATCGCGTGACTGCAAAGATAGAACAAGCTTTTAAAGAGAATAAATATTGCCCCGTCATTTTTCTAGACGTATCAAAGGCTTTCGATAGAGTGTGGCATGAGGGTCTCATCTGTAAGATAAGTAAAATAGTGCCAGACAAAATTACTGTCAACTGCTCGAGCCGTATCTCTCTAAACGGAAATTTAGAGTATCACACGAAGATACATACTCAAACTTTGACTCAAACTTCCTATATCTTCTCTACACTTCCGATATACCGACAATGGAAACAACCTTTATCGAAACCTTTGCTGATGATACTGTAGTATTGGCATCAAGCACAGAAGCAGGTATAGTTGAATACTTACAACAAGCACTCGATAAAATTAGCCTATTGGCCAGCGATTGGAAAATAAACCATCAACAACAAAAACAATACAACAAACAACAATAACGGTTTTCATATCTATTATCAATAATAGTGGAATACGCTCCAAGGCTACTGCACATTGTTCATCACTTTTGTGTAATGATTAAACGATATTGTCATTTTCACTGAGACCTTGCTAAGCATCAATTTTAATTCAGAGGAATACTTTCCTCCTTCTTATACACTGTATTAGAACAGGATCGGAATCCCGAGAATGTCATAATTATTAGCGGTGGTATCCTTGTTGCTTTAAAAAAATTTATCATTGTTAAAATTAAATAAGGCGAGTTTTTTGGCTATTTGGTCGTTGTATACATTACATATAGAAGCATTGTTGATTACTTTATTAAAGGCGGGCTATTACCGATGATGAACGGAAGGATAATATTTTATTTGCAGGCGATTTTAATTTACCAAAAATTACCTGCGGAGATGGGCGGACAATAAATTTTATGGTTTAACTGTGAATGGTCTGTCGAATCAGGTGTTAGATAGTTTTGGAAATTTTGGGACTCGTCAGTTCAACACTGTCTTTAATTGGCATGGTCGTATTTTCGATTTAGTTTTTTCATCTTTAGATAACGTTGAAATCGATGGCTTGAGTTAGCTGGACATTCTAGTATTTACCACATACCACTTTTGACTAAGTTTTATTTTATTGATTTTGATTCTTTAATAATAATGAATTTATAATTTTGTGAAAGCCAATGTGCCTTTTTTGATTAATTTTCTGCTAAACGTTGATTGGACAATACTGTTATGCAATCTGAATATCTCGAATTCCGTGTCTGAGTTTTATAATGTTTTGAATAGTGATTTTGATTTATTTGTACCAAAAAAACAAATTACGTTTATACTGTACATGTCATAATGAGTGATGGTTTAATTTCGGTTTATAAACTATTGCTAATCGCCAGCCTAAAGAATGTAAGGCTTATAAATGAACTGATGACGTTAATGCTAAACAAAAGTACTAAAATTTATGTAAAGACTTTAAATTTGTAAATGAGTTCTTTTTTTTTGTATATAAAATATATATCTTACATATTAAAAACGAAATTTGCTCCAATCCAAAACGTTCATTCATTCATTAATATACAAAGACCTACAGTAACTTGTCTGTCACTGGTGCTTAAGTAATTTGTAACTTCTTTGTTAAATTTTTCATAGCTCTTTCGATGATGACGGCACGAATATAAATTTAACTTCGTTATAGATTTGCAGTCTTCCGCCTTGATTGAATTTACGTTTTCTGAAGTATTTAACGGATTTAAATGTCTAACCAACTGACAAGGTTTCAGATCCCGATGGCATTATTACATTTTTATTGACCAAATGTACCTATTATATATATGACGTTCATTTCTTCATTTGTTTAATTTTAGTCTTTCAACTGCTTTCTTTTCTGAGGTTTGAAAATTATAATTTGTTATACTAATATTAAAATCAGGCAGAAAAAGCAACATTACTTGTTATAGAGGAATTTTTATTCTATATATAGAATTTTAAACAGTAAATTTTGTAAGACAGTTATTTGTATTTGCTGTACAAAGAAGAGCTATGCAGCCAAAGTTTTCGGATTTAGAGTGATCTCCTTTCTTAAAATAGGGCATAATGCGGCCATTTTTGTCTAAGTTAAAGTTTACACTTTTAAGATTTGGTTTGCGCCATTTCCTTCATATACTAGCGCTAGTGTGTCTTTTGATGCCTGTAAAATTGTTAATGATATATATTCAGGTAAACCTTCAAAGTAGCGCAAAAGTTTGGGCTATTTAATAATAATTCTACAACCAATTGCTTTTTACATTTAAATTACCCTACTACATTTTCCAATTTTGAAAAAATATAAGTGAATTTTATTCGTTTTTTTAATGTTCACAGTATTTTTTGTAATTTGTAGCAAGTCTTAATCACCAAATCATTATAATCCTCTTTTAAGTATCAACCATACCGACATTAATGATTATTAATGACAATTTTAATATTCTTTTCCGTATCGTTATTTTTAAAAATATTTTTAAAAGGAATCCATCATAATAACAAAAATACAGCAGCGTTCGAAATTTTTCCAAATCATGAATTTTCTTATTTATGTTCTCTCTTTCTATATAAATGTAAAAGATAAAAATGTTTATGGAATTTTATTCAAATAAAAAAATGCGAAGCAGAAGCGAGTTTAAAATTAATGCCATTTTTGAAGAGATCATAAAAGAAATGTAAATATTATTTTAATATTTGAAAACATATATCTCCAATTCTATATGCAATCGGCTTCAACAACCCCAAACAATGAAGTTAATGTAACAAAATATTTATAAATGTACGATATACACATACATAAAACGCTAAATTTTATATACATTAAAACATGGAATGAATGTTAAAATGGTTTTTTGTAATTTATATTGTGCATAGGGATTTAACCTACCAAAAACAAAAAAAGGTCACATTTTAAAATGAGTTTAAATTCCGAGTCTAAGCTGGGAAAAAGATGGTAAAACATAATCATTTTTCAAGTGTAAATTATCGATAATTTTTTTCTTGTGAATCTTTCATATATTGTTTAGAAGAATATATATATATATATATATATATATATATATATATATATATATATATATATATATATATATATATATATATATTTATATGCCTTAAAAACAGTAACAATATATACACCCTATAGTGCATATAAAAGAGAAATGGTTTTTGCTTATCTTTTCTGTTTCGGTACACCCAAAAGAAAATACATTAAAACAGCATATACTTTTTGCATATACTTTTTGCCATTTGTTCCATTTTCTTCCTTCCTGTTTTATCGCCCTTAAAATATAATAATGCTCTGCTCGATTTAAAGGATACATTTCCTTCAAGAAAATAAATCAACAATATACAATATATTATTTAGAAGAAAAAATAGCTATATCTTATATATAACACAGTCATAAAATAGCATATTTCATTTTCCCCTGTGTTTCCTGTTCCTCCATAAATACAATATGCACATGAAGAGTAGTTATATATATATATATATATATATATATATATATATATATATATATATATATATATATATATATATATATATATATATATATATATATATATATATATATATATATATATATATATATATATATATATATATATATATATATATATATATATATATATATATATATATATATATATATATATATATATATATATATATATATATATATATATATATATATATATATATATATATATATATATATATATATATATATATATATATATATATATATATATATATATATATATATATATATATATATATATATATATATATATATATATATATATATATATATATATATATATATATATATATATATATATATATATATATATATATATATATATATATATAGATTAACGATTGATAAAACAACAAAAGCAAGGAGCGAGATAACAAAAAACAGTGGAAAAAAAACAAATTGAAAATTGTAAAAATAAAATTAGAACATGCGCTCTGAAAAGTTTAGAAATGTTATCCAATAAAATCACTTTTATTAAAATTTACGCAACTGTAATGTAAATTATCGATTTAATTCAACCAATAGAAAATGAGGAAAAATGGATTTTTATTTTTACTTTTTTATTACTTTTTTTCTTATAACGGATATTTATTTTTATTGAAAAATCCAGGGTGTTGTAATCATGTTACACTGCTATATAGCTCTACATATTATATAACACATATATAAATACAGTTAGCTTCGGTTTTTATGTATTTCGCTAGGTAGAAAAGCTTAAAAGAAAACAGTTTACAACTTTCGGAATAAAAAAAAAATGAACGAGTATCTAATTTTTTTTTGTAATTTATGGCTTTAGAAAAACTGAAACATTTATATAACTAATTATTATTTTAATTGCTTTTATATGGATGCGGCAATAAATTACATACAGTTTGGTCAAAATAAAACAGAAGCAGCATCATAATTAAATATATTATACTATTATTTGGATATTAAGCAAATTAAGGGAAAATGTACACAACGGATGTTCAAATTTTAATATCGAGTTTCATTAAATAATCGAAAGCCTAAATAAATTATTACATCCGTATATAGCTAAATTTTTTTAATTGTATTACCATAATTACGTATTCTGTACCATAAGTTCACTATTTGCTTTTACCGTAGCAGTTTGTTGAAAGTTATTACAGGAGAGCTTCTTTCAGCTAATGTATTACTATATTTAAGTTCACTTTCTTCACTTAATAAGCATATACGGTATTATACACTGTGCCAAAAAAAAAAAAACAACACCAAAATTTTTCGAAAAAATACCAAATTTTTAACCATTTGTATCTTTATGACATTTCGCATTTAACAAAAAAAGAAATTTTTGTTAGTAACTTGACGAAAATTTTGTCTTCTTTCTGACATTTTAAGTTATTTAACTTTCATTTTAAATTTTTTAATAGAACACTTATCTAGATATCAAAGAAAAATTGTAATTCAGTTGTAATGAAATTACAAAAAAAAAAAAAAAAAAAAACTTTTATGATTAAAATAAAATTGTTTCAATCAAGGAAAAAAGAACTGTTAACTTTGAGAATATGAACGAACTTTTTAAACCATTTATTTGAAAAATTATTTGATTGAAAAATAGATTAAAATTTGAAAATAAGTCCTTGTAAAACTTCTGTACGACAACTCTTTGTTATGATATTGCAATTTTAGTAACCTGCAACATGCGCTCATCACTAAAAAAAATAATCGAATCAGATGCAATAAAACAATCCCCACTCCAACAAGTTTATAGGCAGAGAGGAAAAAAACAAGGAAGTAACAACATGCAACTACAACATAATGTAAATAGGCCCAATAATATGCGTATTAATTTTTTTAATATGAAACAGGTATACCAAATAGGAATTGTGATTGTTTTATAAGAGACGAAATTTGTTTAGTTTCATCGTATAGTTCGGTTTCAAGCTCATAAGACTGACTAAACAAATTTGGTATCTTACTCGGTACCTTTTTCATATTAAAAAAATTAATACTCATATTATTACATTTAACGTTATTTGTTTAGTTCCCATTTTATAATTCATTAGAACAACGTGATTATAAAATCTAAAAATGATTGTTTAAAAACCTCTCCATCCTTAACGTGTCACTGTTTGGTGCGGTTTTTGGGCTGGCGGTGTGATTGGACCTTACTTTTTCGAAAATGAGGCTGGTCAAACTGTTACGGTGAATTGCGCTAACAAGCTATGATTAATAATTTTTTATGGCTGGAATTGAAAGATATCGATGTGGATGACGTTTATTTACAGCAAGACGGCGCTACGTGCCACACAAGCAACGAAACAATCGCAATTTTGCAAGAAAAGTTTCCTGACCGTGTTATTTCTCGAAGAGGTGATCACAATTGGCCACCGAGATCTTGTGATTTAACACCTTTAGAGTTTTTTCTTTAAAGCCACGAGAAAGGTAATGTCTGTGTCAATGCTCCACAATCGATTCAATACCTTAAAGATGGAATCCGTGAAGTTATCGAGGACAAACAGCCGTAAATATGCGGATTGGTCATGGAAAATTTCATGAGGAGGATACGGTGCTGCAAGCGTAGCCGTGGCTTTTTGTATATATATATATATATATATATATATAAATATATATATATATATAAATATATATATATATATATATATATATATATATATATATATATATATATATATATATATATAAATAGGGTGTCCCAAAGTTGCTGACATGAATAGTACCGTTAAATTCTTTGATCAAAGCGAACATGACTTTACTTCTACCATTTTGCACTGTGAAGCTCCCCTATCAAGCTATAGACGTTTGAAGAGGAGCCTTCCAACGTCGTACCTTGTATTAAAGATAACTCAATAACTAGAGAAAGAACCATCTGTTTTTCAAAATGTGTTTATATCGTTAAAAAGCTGATTAAATTTTCTTTTAAATAAGGTAAAATAAGTATGAGTATTTATGTAACAAGTATTTCAAATTAATACAAAACTTTTAGAATTGAAATTTTTTAAAGAAAATTTTTTGTTTCTTTACCATTTATCTTTTAACAATTACTCTACAACAATAAATATTTTTTGATTTAAACATAGATCAGATTCTTAGTTTTCAGAAAAGCTAACTATTTGTCATATTTGCAATAATATGTTATCTAAAAAAATTAAAATATTACAATAAAAATTTTTCATTTACTTTATTAGACGCAAGTATTGAGGTATCAATAAACTTGAATTAAATAAATTATTTACAGTAGAATAAATATTTATAGCAGATGATTAAATAATCAAAGTAAACTGTTAACAAAACGGTTATGTTTCATAAAATAATTAAATATAAATTAGTCTTTAAGCAATCGTAGGCTTTAGATGGCCTGTGAATTAGTTAAAATAAAAAAAAATAATAATTTAACATTTATTAAAACGTGAATCCTTATACCTTTAACGAATATGTGGATATGGTATGCATTTTATACGAGGCTGATGGAGTTTGGACCGTTGCTCAACGGATATATCGAGATCTAAACTCTAATCGTAGATTGCCATCTGTCAATACTTTTGTTAATGTAGATCGGAATTTGCGATATATAGAACGGTACCTTTTTAAATAATAAGGACGTACATCAACATCACACCATAATGCTGATAGAGTGCTGTGTTAAGTTTATAACAATCCCACGACTAGTATCCGGAAAATTGCAGCAAAAACCGGAATTGCAAAATCTATCGTACCTAGGCAAATTAAAAAAGAAAAACTCCATCCTTATCATTACCAAAAATGTACAAGACTTTTTGGAAAGTGATAAAATATCAAGAAATTTTTTTTGAGTAACTGAGCAGCAAACACGAGATTTTTGGTTTCCGAAGAAGATAATTTTCACAGATGAAGCTGCATTTACTCGGGACGGATGTATAAATTTACACAACATGCATTCCTGGTCATCAAATAATCCTCATTTAAAAATTGTAAACAGTTACCAACATAAATTCACAGTAAATGTATGGTGTGGTATTTTGGGAGTCGTATTACTAGGACCGATCACACTTCCAGACAGAGTAGATGGTGTAAAATATTTTAATTTTTTTAAACACCAATTTGAAGAACTGGAAGAAGTTCCATTGTTTAATTTACAATGTATCATTTACGATGCTCCACCACATTTTGCAAGAAATTTCCTTTACAAAAGGATCATATTTTCGTTTGCACTTTGTCTTCACACGATTTTTTATTGTAATTTTTTTACGCCTTTTTAAACCCAAAACATCCTCTGATAAAATTTCGTTCACTTCATGTTTCTAAAGCTGTTAACAGAGCTCATAATTAACAAGAGCAATTTAAATTTCTACTTCTTGGAGTTCATAGTAGATCATCTAAAGGAATTAAATTGCTTGTTTTTGCATTAGTAATTCTTTATCGAAAAATTAGATAAGGAAAGTCATCTTCTGTGCCGTATAGTCATTAAAATAACACATTTGCGATTCCTAAATCTTTGCAACTGTAGCCGAATCAACCTTTTGCCACGCATCGAACAGAAACCTAGCCGCGTTCCTTAAATTAATATTTCGCCACCGGAACCAACGAATACTTTCATAAGATAATTTTTGTAATGTACTTGGTTAAATTGATTATGTTTCGATCAATGAGCAGAATCAAAGCCGTACTATTTGATGGAAGACACATCACAGTTATTCGCCCATCTAAACTAACTAGAACTCCAACTTCCGAATGACAAGCAGCGTTATCCAGTAAAAAATTACTTTTACTTTAACTTAATTTTGTCTCAAAAATAATTGGGTTCCAAATGTATTATTTTTATTAAATCATTCTAAAACAAAACAATAGTCGCATTATCATTGGGCGCATTCAGGTCCATCAACTGTTGGCAACATGTTGATTACTAAATGCTGCCGATGTATTCGATAAAACTGTTGAGCTGCATAGCGGATATTTATATAGTGACGAAAATCAGGTCATTTTGGCCACTTGTATAAACATGTATAATCAAATATGATACCGATTGGTAGCGTTATCTATGATGGGGGACCTGAATGCACCCATTGTGTCTTTCATATTTTTACGTTTTCTCTTTGTTTAAATAAAACTAAAAAACTAATAAAAAAAAGTTTCAACTATCGAGATTAATTTTAAATAAGTGCAGTTCAGAAGTTTTCTAGTGCAATATTTTTAAATTGCACCTATCGAGTATTTGCACTTATCGAGAGATGCGATAAGCGAGTTTGTACTATATATATATATATATATATATATATATATATATATATATATAATCTAATTAAATAGGCATTATTGATTTGATTGATTGATTGATTTTGAATGTACTGCCAAGCATTAAGCAGGATATCCCGGAAAGCGCCGGGCCCACAGTACACCCGTTTTTACATATACTTGGAAGGATATGGAAGGATACTAGTTAAATTATTGAGATCGACCCGGTTACAGACACCTTGGCGGCCAATAGTTAGTAAATTTTTGTGGGTTAGGGAAAGGAAAAGTATGTTAGTTATGACTTAATTGGTCCGATTTCTCGGTATCCAATATTCAAACTACTGTTAGTGTAAGACAATCACATTTATGTTGTACTGCTCTGCATTCTGCCATCTCTTATCAGCAACCCCAATGTGCCACCATTCATCTGTAATCTGCAGAGGTTTCCTGAAAACAAAATCTATTAATGCACTAATTGCTCTTAGCCATAGGCTGTAAGAAATAGAATTAATGTCAATCTGAAATTATAATTTAATTAATTATAATATTATAAAATTATAATTCTGCAATCCATATGCTGTAATAAATTTGATTAGTTTCCCTTGAAAGTCGTTCCGTTGCGTTTTCGCTAAAAATTAGGTGTTAATTTAGTACCGTACTATAGTGGTAATATAAACCATAATACAACAGTATAAAGATATGAAATAATATAACATACAATAATATAACAATATAAACACCAAAATTCAAATCTGAAACATAAGAATATACAGAATATAAAATATAAAGATATAGAAATTAATTAAATAACATCGGCATTTGTACGCAAACTAAATGGAGCAGCGATACTTGATTCGTCACTTATTATTTTACGGCCCTTAAGATCTTCGTTAACATATGTAATTTGTAGGAAAAGCCAGCATCCATAATCTTCGGGATGATAGCTTTCAACAACGTCACGTATTTGAGCATACGGATATTTTTTTGGGTTTATACAAAATCTTCAAAGCTTTTCTGGTACAAATATAATTTATTTAAATTCATTTTATTAAATAAAATTGATCTTTCAACATATAAATTTTAATTTAAACCCTAAAACAGACCACCCAAATATTACGAACAGACAAAACCACTCTACACTCCAACAAAACTAAAAGATCCTAAGAATTACAAATACTTAAATACTAATAAATTTAGAGTTATTAGTTAATATAGAAATATTTTATCTATTTAATATATTTTATTTATTTGTATATAGATTATAAAAATGTTTGCAAACTACATTTTCCTAATTTATTTGTTGAACTGCCCAAAAATTCAACAAATCGAATTTTATTAAAATAATTAAACAACTGAATTTGATCGAATCCACCGTTTTTTAGCAATTACACAATGTACTTGCATTAAAATCCTATTTATATTTACTTTAAAACCAAAAATACTAGAAATCGAATTTTATTAAAATAATTGAACAATTGAACTTGATCAAATCCACCGTTTTTTAGCAATTACACCCTAATTAAATAGGCATTATTTATATAAATAAAATATTAAATTAATATGGATTAGTATATTAAATATATATGAATATATAATATTATATATATATATATATATATATATATATATATATATATATATATATATATATATATATATATATATAAAGCAAATTCGTTTAAGACCACGTTCTTGCTTTGCTATAGCCGTGTAATTATGGCTTCTATGCTTCGATATATTCCTTTAATAAGGTTTTCATTAACAACATGAAATGATTGCTGAAAAATGTGTGAGTAACTTTTCCTCTCTGTATATACCTATATAATTTATGGTTTTAGCTCCATTTGGGTTTTAGCAGATTTCTCTTTTGTATAACGTTAGTATTTTTAGGGAGTTGGTACATTCTATTCAACATTAATTAATTAATTAACTAAGATTCGTTATTTTAAGTACACAAAAAACAATTTCCCGCCTTTCAATTGTAAAAAACATTCTTCGATATAAATATTTATCTAACATTTTTGTTTAAAACATTATTACTATATTCTATATTTTAATTGACATAAATTATCAAACATTTCAAAATATTAATCAAAAAATATATTTTTGTTTTATTTTTATAAATTTTCTTTGATCTTAAGTAATTAAATAAACAAAAAAAAATATTTTTATGATGCGTGATTTTATTCGTTTCGTAAATTAAATTTTTCTATTAATTTTATGATTGTAATTATGTACATATATACTTATATGTGATTAATTTTTTTATTTTTATTTTATGTAGTTCAAAAATACATGTGTATATAAGTAAATAAGTGCGTGTGTGTTTAGGTTATTTGCTTAATTGAAGCCGGTAAAATTAATTAAAAATAAATATTCGAAGATTATATTTTACAAATTTAATTAATTTATTGTATAGTTTCCGTCGTATTTTGTTTGGTTGATTTTATTATTTCTATTTATCTAATTCAGTTTTGGGCATCTAATTGTGTGATTCGTTAGAATTTATCAATAAATATGGCGGCAAGATTATATTTTAAATTGGTATCGATACATTATTTCGTAAATATACTCTGCAGTTTGTTGGTTGAGAATTTTTCACCAAATATTATTCACCAAATATTATTCACGTGATTAATAAAAACTACTGATATATATGGATAAAAACTTGGCCCATACTTGAATAGGTCATAATCATTCTTAAGTGATTGGTTATAACCATCCCCAGAAATATTGTGGTCAAGAGTCTAGATGCGTAAGATGTGTTAAAAAACACATCGCCAAAGCATGTTCTTTAAGTAAAAACATTCCAGCATAATGCATAAACTGCAAAAGGCAGCATCCAACAAGTTATAGAGGATGTGAAGTAGCTAAAGTATACTACAAAGAATAAGAAACAAAGCGCTTCAATAAAACCATAGAATAGCTGTTGAAATGAAGCCTACTATCAGTTTATAGAAAAGTCATGAATCTCAAGCGAACAAGATAAAAAATAGAAAAACATACTCCCAGATCGTACCACAACACGATTCAGTGGGAAATTAAGACGATACCCCAATTATTGAAAAGATTACAAAAAGTATATAGAAGTCTTAAACATTCGGCTTGTCAAACAAGAAAACATCATTGAAGCTCTAAATAGATGCTTAAATAATCAAGATTCCGTGAATGAAATCACTTTCCGATGTTTTACTAAAATTTGTGAATGAACCAAATACTTAGAATAGTTATCTGGAATGTAATTGGGCTAATGCAACATAGTCCAGAACTAAAAATATTTTTAAATACAGAAAAATAGATATATGCCTAAATAATATCTTCAAGCCATTTTACTAAAACTTCATTTGCTAAAATACGTTAATATAGTTGTTATCACATCCACCCAGCAGGAAAAGCGAGAGTAGGAATCAACTCTATTTGTAAAAGAAAACATCAAACACCATGAAGGAATAAAAGTTGAAGAAGTAATTAAGCAAATGGTCACTATCAATGTTCAACTAAATAACAAAAAAGAAAACAATGTTTCTTCAATCTATTGCTCTCAGCTGTACAATCTAAATAAATAGGACTATATCTGGTTGTTTAAACTACTAGGGCTTAATTCCATAATTGGCAGTGAATTTAATTATATTTTAGTAAAGACTATGACAATTTCCAAAGAAAATGACCTATTTATTGTATAGGTCAAACAACAAAATACGTATTTTACTCTGAAGATAAACCACGTATCCTGGCCTATTGATCTAAATAAAATTCCAGATCTCATAGATTTTTATGTAACAAAAGGAATATCGGAAAACTATACGTATTCATAGGAGACAGTGAAGGACTTTCGTCAGATCACTCTCTTTTAATCAAGACTCTCATAGTGCAATGATTGTCAGAAAAGAGTCAAGGCCCAACTTAACAAACAATGAAACAAATTCGAAACTGTTCCAGAAACTAGTCAGTGACAATGTCAATATTCTAGTGCCAGTTAAGAATTCGGCACAATTATAGGACCAATAAGAACAACTTTATATCATATACAACAACTAGCTTGGTATATATAGTACGACTCATAAAAAAGAAGCCCGAACACATATTAATTTCTCTTTGGAAGAAGAATTGGTAAGATAAAAACGTAAATCACGAAAAACTTGGCAGAGAAATCGGGCTACCCAAAACAATACTCAGCTTAGTTATTCACTAAAACTTTTAATCAAATAAAATAAGAATGAATCGATTCATAATTGACTTACTATATAAGTTAATTTATAGCTTAATATTACTATATAAATATAAGTAACTTATAATTTCACTTTGGAAAGCAATAGAAAAATAAAATAAAAATCTGAAAAGACTAAAAACGCAAAGATCTGCTTTTAAATATGATGATGGATCTTGGCCTAGAAATACAATGGAAAACGCTGATTTGTTTGCAGCATATCTTGGATAACAGAAGTTAACAAAATCGACAGCTAAATCATAAAACCTGTATCTTTACAGGTTAAAATCTCCTAGTTGTAATCTAATTACAGGACAAGTTGTTAAAGCAATACCCGAAAAAGGATTACGAAAGCTACTACAAATATTAACGAAGCATTCAGATTTAACTATGTTCCACACTAATGAAAAGGGATAAAAGTGATAATGATACCAAAACAAAAAAAAATCGTATAGGCAGATTTGTTTGCTTCCAACTATATTTCTAAATAATTCGACAAATTGCTGCTTAAGAGACTCAAATTAATTATAGAACAAAAAGATCGTATTCCTATCCAACAACTCAGTTTTTAGAGAAACATTCGAATATAGAACATGTTCAAAGAATCACAAACAAAATTGAAGATGCGATGGGAAGCAAAAAATATTGTTCAAGTATCTTCGAGCACAAGCCTTCTATAAAGTATGACACAGAAAAAAATCTACCAAAGCAGTTTTATCAGATTCTGTAATCCTACTTAGCTGACCGAAATTTTTAGGTAAAATATGAAGATAAATACTCTTCATTGATAAAAATAACAGTTAAATACCACAAGGTAGTATCTTGGGGCCAATATTTCATATCCTTGCCAATATTTTATATCCTTAAAAAGCATATGAAACTCCCATATCAACATTTGCTGATGATACTACAAACTTAGCAATTGGTAACAATGTAGAAGAAGGAACTATAGCAAAGTGCAAAGAACGTCTAATATATTGAGTCCATCGATTTTTGTGCAAAAAATATTTTTTTTCTGTTGCTGTATGTCATGCGATACTGTCCTGCTAAAACTTCATATTGTGAAGATCCATACCTTCCAATTCATCAAATAAAATTTTTTAAATTTATGGTTAAAGAGGTTCTATTTTTCCATAGCAATCAATTGATCACGTCACATCAACATGTGTTCTTTCCAGGCCGGTCTACTGTTACTAACTTGGCACTTTTCCAGAATTACTTAACAAAATCCGCAATATCTAAAGTGGTTGATATATAGTTTATACAGACTTTGCTAAAGCTTTCGATAAACTAAACCACCGTTTATTGTTAGATTTGCTTGGTAAGTTGAATTGCGACTTCATACCGCTGAATTGGCTAAGTTCTTACTTGACTAATCGTAAAATGTATGTTAAAATTGATGACATATCTTCCGATAGTTTTACGGTTTTCTCTGGTGTACCCAAAGGGATCCATTTGGGACCATTGCTGTTCATGCTATTTATCAATGATGTTACAAAATTATTGGAATTTGCAGAGTGTTTATTGTTCGCGGACGATATAATTTTTTTTGCTACCATATATATCATGCGAAGCGGATAGATATAGGTTCCAACAAGATTTGAATGGTTTTTGTGATTGGGCTGATCGAAACTTAATATTTCTTAATGTGGAAAAATGTCAAGTCATGACAATAGCTAAGTTAAGCTGCCTTTAATTTTTGAATATCCTCTAACACATAAGATTTTAAAACAGGTGGAGTCAGTAAACGATTTGGGGGTAGTTTTTAGCTTTGACATGACGCTCAACTTCCATATTGACGCGATCATTAATAATGCCTACTCAAATTTGGGTTTTATTAAGTGATAATCGAAAGATTTCCATGATTTGTTGACCTTCAAATCATTATATTCATCATAGGTGAAGTGAGGAGTCACTTCAGATAGAAACATCCGATTCGGTCCCCAAACCAGCGTGTATATTGTTCGTAGTGACTTCCTCTGTAACCTTATATCTGTAAAACCATAATCTCTCACAACTATTACACGCGGGAACTCAAATTACTTAAAAAAATGTTACTGTTCGTATATAAATGATGGTTATGGTGTTGGCTTAAGCACATTGCAGTCCTTCGATCCAACTGCACATCGCAGTGTTCGATCCAAGCCACTGACCGCAACGCCGTGACCATAATTGGGTATAAAACCGTTTGTTTAGTTGTAAAGGGTCAACATTATAGCTAAACCATACGTTTTAAGAATTGGAGCCGATATACTTATAGGATATTTCGGGCAATGTTTTTTCATTAATTTGACTTTGGTACGTGCCATAACCTAGACTGTACTATTTTTCAAATCTATTGTGTTTTCTGTATCATACATTCCCATTTAAATATTGGTATCAGCAAATGTACCGGTTTTAGTTCGCCTTATTGGTTTGCGTAGCACTGGATGTGTCTATTTTTTCTTTATAACTTTGTCGGTAAGCCTCTAATGTTCAGCATTTGTAAGTTAAATAATTTTGCATTGGTCACAATTAACACAGCACTTGACGTGCTATTACATTAGCATCTATCAGGCGTGAGTGTAATGCCACTTATATATATCGGGAATTGCATTTCGGCTTTTGTCTTCTTGAAATTATAAAAATTAAAATGAATTTCTTCTTAAATTGCGTCCAACAACGAATCGTTTAAGATTGTTTAATTAAAATGGCCGCAACCTATCCACAGTTCAAAAAGATAAATATATAAATGATCTCTCTTTAATTTGACTTTTACTGTCCCTAAACAAATATTTCGTATTTTGTTATCCTTCAATATGGTTTGATAAACGGTTAACACTGATAAGGCATTAACCAGTTTATTAAAACCAATACAATTAAGTCTAGCTTGTTGAATAAACTAAACCTTTGATACATCATATTTGATGATTAGTTCCTATCTTATGCAAATCTCATTGCAAAGGTATAAAGTAGTTCATGGCTTATACTATTGACATATATTTTTAAAAAAAAATCTGTGTAACTTTAGCGAAGCGATTCTCCGTAGTCGCGTGCTCATAATTAAATATTTACTATAACATAATTCGAGTTGCATTCAAAATCCAAATATGGCAAAATCCAAATATTTATATTTGTCAAGTTTGGAAGAAGTTTCTGATGTTATTTGCATTGTTAAAACTTGGCTTTATTAGCCCATTTTAAAACGGAAGAAAATTTCACACATGGTATGCAGTTTATTGGAGGCATACATATCTTCAACAGGATACTTATAACCAGGGTGGGGGTGTTATAATCACTATCTCAAATAAATATAAATGCATACCGATAACGTTGTTTGATTGTGATCCGGAAATCGTTTTTATACGCATACATTTACACTCATTATCACTGATAATTTGTGTCAAACACATTCCGTGTCATTCGAGCATCGTTTAGTCTTTAACAAGTTTAATGACACCAATAAATCAAATATAGTACCGCTTCTTTAAGCATTAATATATTTTGTGGATCATAATTTGATTCCTATCAACGCATGCATGGTATAGATAACTTCTGGTGTAATTTCATTGCGGGGTTATGTATTAATGTCAGGAATAATTCCGGTGACGTTTTGGATGTTGCGTTCATACCAATGGATCAGGAGCTTACTATCTCAACGTGTGATGACTTTACTGGATCGGCAAGTATTTTACATTTTACATAATATTAAAATAGGTGAATATAGCTCATTAAATAAATAGAATACCGATAAATCACATTCAAATCACATTTATATAGATGTCATGTTGGGTGAATCCTATAGAATTATAAAACTATAGGTAATGAGAAATTTATTCCATGATTTACAGTCTCTATATCATCTAGAAGGAACTATATGTTATAATATGTTAATGATAATGTTAATGATAATGGTAATGAATTCGAAAAAAAAACAAAAGAACAAGGTTCACAAGAAATATAAATTCCTTAACCAATTTCTTTACAACAATTATAATAAAGAAATTGAGCCTTTAATTAAATTAAATCAAAATTACTTTTAGAACTGTTAATTTCAATGGAAAATCACTGATTTTAGTAAAATCTTTAACATGGCTAACATTGGCTGTTACAGAAATTTAAAGATTTGGATTTTAGATATTAACCAGTGTTAGGATGAAATGGTGACGTGTACACATACATCTTCGTATCTTATTTATAAATTACAACATTGCAAATAACAATTTAGCTCGTGCTAACGAAATAAGGTATCTTGCAATTACATTTAATTCTACATTATCATTTAATCGTCTTTTCGACATGATTTGTGCCAAAGTCAATTCTATGTTAGGATTCTTACAACTTAGTATGAAAGAGTTAATAATCCTAGAGTTTTTGTTTACCTGTAGTACAAAAATCTTTTCTCATTTTCTATGCATATAAAATTGGTAGGTTTGACCGTCAGCTACCTTGGTGGGAATATACGTAGAAATGAGCCACTCATTTCCGATTTACTTAATGTTAATTTTTTGAGTGCGTACTTGTTATAAGTAACCTAAAGTTGTATGCTCCTTTTAAAAATCTACGTACTCGCATTCTCTTGAAAATTGATTTTCATAAGAACGAATTTGATTTTCTTGAAAATTGATTTTCATGGAAGCGACGAGCCTTTGAATTCTATGTCGAAAGTTTATAACGAACTTTGTATGTTTTGCGACTTTAACATGACGAAATTGGAAACCAGACAATCATTGAAAAAAAAGTATTTTAGTTGAATAATTTATTCGTGCTATTTTGATATTTAAATTTTTTGATTTATATTATGGAGACAATTGTATATTTTGTTATTTCTGTTGCAAATTTTACTGGAGCTTATGGTTCCGAATTAATTTTTCTTTCAAAAAATAAAAAATGAAAATAAATTTTGGAATCTAAATCTCTGATTTTAAGGATTAGTAGTGTTTTGTTGAGGGTTATTTTTATGAGTTTTATTAAAAAAGTATGATGCGAATTGTATTAAACTGAAAATAAACTGACTCGGGATTGTGACATGTATGATAAGCAAGTATCCTAAGCATCGTCATACTTTTATATTAAAATTAAAAGCTTTAATAGTTAGTTTTATGTTTAAATGAATTTTAAACGACCTGTTAAAACGATGGGTTTTATAGCTGTACTATATGACCTTGGCAAGGTCATACTTTAAGGCCAAATAATTAGCAAATATTTATATGCTCTAAAAATGTTGGGTAGTGCTTTGCATGTATACAAACTTTGATTTAATAAAAATTTAATACCATAAAACATCGTTTAAATATAATGTACGTATGTATGTATAATTTCTATCTCTCATTCTTCGATTTAACGTATATACATAATAATTAATTTAATTACAATAATTAGAACAAATTATTAACTTTTTTATTTAATTATGACATTGGCTATACATAAATTTACAAAAATATTAATAATTATAGTAACTATACATACTGAAATAATATAATTTTTTTATGAATGATTAAATCTGCTGGCATTTTTTAATGCATTTATGAATTATTTTTACTTATATGAAACCAGTATATTAGGATCATTCAGTGTTTACCGCTCATAAACATTTTTATTTGTTTGTAATTTTTTTTTATATTTGAGTAACGAGTTTTAATTTTTTTATAGTATTTGGTGTCTACCATTCTTTATATATGTAGATACATATGTATATATATATATAGTATGTATATTATATATTTTGTAAAATATGTAGGTTTCAAAGAAATGTAATCAGTTTTGTAATTTATCGTGCATGTAACACTTAAAATACAAATATGTATATTATTTAAAGTAATATCAACTAAATACATATAGTATAATATAGGTCAACTAGTACTATATATATACTAGACTTGCAAAAAAATTCGTTATTAAAGATTTGCAAAGAGGAATATATTGTTCTCTTATCATATTGCGACTTCAATTACCTTAACATGCAAGGAAACCGGTTAATATCAAACCATATTATTTCGCTCAATCCAAAAAAAGGTGGAACATATTTAAATTATTCTTTGAAATATTAATAATGCGCAGCAGGGTTAAAATGAACCGTTTAAATTTCGGTATACATTTACCACACTTTACTATTGACACAAAATTAATTTAATCAGAAAAGTCACACCATGACACGTAGAAAACTTTAATGACTATGCCGGACTCAAAAATTATAAACAATATATAGGTATACAAAAAAGCTTTAATTGGCCAAATAAGAGACAAATATTGAAACGAAAACAAATTCAAGTTGCAAATAAAATGACTAATGACTAATTATAAGGGTACATATAATTATATATATATATATATATATATATATATATATATATATATATATATATATATATATATGTATTTATATATATATATATATATATATATATATATATATATATATATATATATATATATATATAATGTAACGGATCAAGGTGCGAGTCCCAGTAGTGTCATTAAAATGACATCATTGAGATCCGCACCCTGATAGCGTTAGTATAATTCTTCAGAGAGAAGCTTAGCTACTTTAATCAATATAAATAAATAAGCAGACGAGGAAACCAAATTTGAGAAGAACACAAAAAAAACTTAAATCATTTTTTTAACTAAAAAACTTAATTAAATTAACAACAATCTTTTTAAAAGAAAAAGATTATCTCGAATTCTTTAGTAAACTAGGTAAAAGATACATAATTGGAGGAGATTTTAATGCAAAAAATGTCCATTGGGGTTCTAGGCTAACAACGACTAAAGGTAAAGAACTGCTTAAAGCTGTCAGAAAATGCGGTAGTGAAACCTTGTCAACTGGAAAACCAACCTACTGGCCTACAGATTAAAACAAAATACCAGACTTAATTGATTTTTTTATAATCAAAAATATATCAATGAACTATATATACAAGTAGACGTAAGTCGAGACCTAAACTCGTACCATTCTCCTATACTTTTGACATTAAGCGAAAAAAATATTCAAAAAGAAAGAAATCTAAGCCTAATAAATAAACGCACTGGTTAGGAATACTTAAGGCAGTCCTTAGAAGAAAAAATTAACCTAAAGTTTTCATTAAAAAGCGAAGAGCAAGTAGAAAACGAAGTTCAAAAATTTGTAAATGATATACAACAATCAGCTTGGGAAAGTACCGCAACAATTAAATATAAAATAAAAGGAAACAACTACCCTAAAGAAATTAGAGAACTATTGGCAGAAAAAAGAAGAGCGAGAAGAATATGGCAGCAAACTCGAGCTCCTCAATGTAAAACTAAATTAAACAATTTAACCCCACAGTTAAGAAGAGAAATCCAAAAAGTAAAAGATGAGTCAATCATTAACTTCTAAAAAAACTAACTAATAATAGCAGGAATGATTATTCACTTTGGAAAGCAACCAAAAAAATTAAAAGACCAACAATGCAGAACCCTCCAATAAGAATATAAGGGGGAAATGGGCTCGAAATAACGAAGATAAAGTTCAATATTTTGCGGAGCACCTCGAAAAAATATTCCAACCACATGATGATTCAACTTTAGAATCTCAAATAATAATGGTGGAATCTGAAAAAGAAAGTGAAGAAATTCTATTGACTTCACCAACAAAAGTTATGCATGAGATAAAATTCAATATGAATTCGAAAAAAGCTCCTGGTTATGATCTTCTTACTACAGAAATTTTAAAAAAACTAACAAGGTAGGCCCTAGTTAAGCTTACTTATCTTATCAATGCAGCATTTAGAATCAAATTTGTGCCCAGTTTGTGGAAAATTGCAGAAGTAACAATGATATTAAAACCTGGAAAACCACCATACGAAACTTCATCTTATAGACCAATTTCGTTGTTGCCAGTTATGTCTAAACTCTTTGAGAAAATACTGATTAAAAGGTTAATTCCGATAATCGAAAGGAATAACTTAATCCCAAATCATCACTTCGGATTTCGTCGTCAACACTCAACAATACAACAAGTACACAGAGTAATCAATGTAATTGAGAAAGCACTTGAAGAGAAAAATGTCTGCTCCACGATATTTTTATACGTGGCGCAAGCTTTTGACAAGATTTGGCATTAAGGACTTAATCATAAGTTAACAAACCTCTTACCAATGCAATTCGCTAAAATACTGGAATCATACTTGAAAGAGAGATTTTTTAGAATTAATTTTGCTGAAAGTTATTCTGAATTAAAAGAAATAAAAGCAGGTGTACCGCAGGACTGTATCAGGACCGATTTTATATTTACTATACACGTATGATCTACCTGAATTAGAAAAAAACACAGTGGTGACTTTTGCTGATGACACTGCGATCCTAGCTGTTGGAAAAAGCAACGAAGAATCAACACAAAAATTATAATCAGCTATCTCTGAAGTATAAAAATGGACTAAAAGATGGCGAATTAAAATAAATGAAACTAAATCAATTCAAATAAATTTTAACAACAAACGAGTTCAACATATACCTGTTTTAATAAATCGAGAAATAAAACCGTATGCGAATACAGCTAAGTACCTGTAGGCATGACCCTAAACTTAGATGGAAGGTCCACGTCAAAAATAAAACTGAAGAACTAAAACTAAAATATAGAAAAATGCATTGGCTGATAGGCAGACACCTTTCTCTATCATCATACAATAAGCTGCTACTTTATAAGCAAATACTGAAACCAATATGGACTTATGGTATTGAACTCTGGGGTTGTACAAAACCCAGCAACGTCAATATCATTCAAAGGTTTCAGAACAGGGTACTAAGGAACATCGTCGATTCACCATGGTACGTCAGGAATAGTGATCTACATAGAGACCTTAAAGACTTATGGTATTGAACTCTGGGGTTGTACAAAACCCAGCAACGTCAATATCATTCAAAGGTTTCAGAACAGGGTACTAAGGAACATCGTCGATTCACCATGGTACGTCAGGAATAGTGATCTACATAGAGACCTTAAAGTGTTTCAATTGAAATTAAAAAAAATGCAAGGAAACACGAAGAAAGACTCCAGCAACATGTGAATATAGAGGCAATTCAGCTGTTAACCAACACCAATATTATACGCAGATTGAAAAGAACCAAACCCTTTGAACTGGTTTAATTGTTAATGCAAACAGCGGCTTGCTGATTTAAATCCACAATAACAATGTGGTATAAACAATCACTTACCAGAAACTGTGAAACGCCAATAGGTGGAGTTATAGATATAATTATCTTAGTAAATTAAGTCAGAAACAAATTGCTCATTAGTCCAGGAGACTAGATTGTAATAAAATAAAATAAATAAAGTCAATTTATTTAAAATAAAAAAAAAATAAAAAATTACCAACAACAAAAACAAAAACAAATTTAAATATAACTAATTTTGTACACAAACAAAAATAAATAATAATATAATAAATAAAATAAAAAATATTTAACTAAACTAAATTTTGACAAGGTGTTGTTGTTGCACAAAATGTAACATATAGCCATGATCATTCTCCTCGTGTTTACTTTTGGCAATAATTGCATTATCGACAGTTTTAACGGTGATTTCGTCGGGTGTCTTTTTGAATCCATCGATATTTCGAAACCATCTTTCTCGAAATTTTGATTTAAATTTAGCATCAATATACATTTATTGTGTTGATGGCTTGGTTTAAGGACATGTCATTGTCGTTTACATATGGCACGTGACCAACATGATGACAAACATTGTTGACGACGACATTTTTGGATAATTGGTCATTTCCAATAGTAGCAATATTGAATTTTTATTTTATTTTACAAAATTAACTTTTATATGTATTTGATATGGACATCACTTTTACAAAAAATTCTTTTATTTTAATTTCAAAATGTTTTTATATTATTAATTTTCTTCTCAAAATATTTTTTTCGACTGAGCTAAAACTCGCCTTTATATATCTATAGACTCATTATTTATTATGTTAATATATATTAACATAATATGTTATGTTATCCGTTACCTAATTTAAAAAAAAATTTAAAAAAGTATAGGGAAAATGAACAGGTATATAAAAACAAATACTAATGTAATGTATAAGACTCAGTGGTGGACAACAACATTTTTATACGAGCACTCAGAAACCGAGCACCCAAAAGTCGCTCGTTACAATAACATGAAAAATTAGGGCACACAATTTGAATGTGGAAAATGTCTGGAATTGAAAATAGTAATGCCGCTTCCGAAAAACATAACTTCCCACTCTATATATGGATCCATTTTGAGAAAAAACAATAAAATAGAGTTGCATGGATTTTGAGACGCTTCAGGAATGTTGTCATCGCCTATGATTCTGTCATCTATTTCAAATCTATATTCTCAAAAGTAGTGACCTTTTAAAGGCATCACCAAAAAATACAAGCAATGCGAAACCTGGAAAAACTTCGATTGCTTGGTCCGACTTGATGATCACATTATGTGGGATTCAAGGGCGCCTTCATAAATATAAAACTTTCGTATAGCCAATCGAATATTTAAACTTTTAATGTATTTAAGTTCAACACAGTGGCATCACGTAGAATTAAACGATAATCCAGCAGATTGTGGACCAAAATAATTAATATATATAGATACCATTATTTAGGAAAACAACTAGGCGGTAATTGGAAGAAAAACTTTTATCAGCTTTTTTAGGAACCGGTTGAATATTAGCTATTTTCCAAATATAAGGGAAAATGACACTTTTTAGGATACTTGATGGTACTCGATCAAGCGCAGTTGCTTTATTTGGGTATAAGAGTGATTAAGAAACAGTAGTGCATGCTGGTGAGGTTTGGTTAGAAAGAAAAGAAATAGACACGGAAACAAAGTGGGATATTAATAAATTTAACTTTTAAACGGTGATTTTATAATATGTAGTTATTAATATAGAAAAATTACGGGATGGAATTATAGCAAACGATAAAAAAATTGGATTGTTCGATTTAAAATCTATAATACATTCTGTATTTGGTTACAGATTTTGAGGTTATGGGTACAGTAATTTTGACTCGATTATGATTGCACTACCTTTATTTCGGGATACTTGAAGTTTTATACGATTTTTAACCGTTCTACTATTGAGATAATTTAAAGAAAAAGCGAATAAACCTGTTAAGAATCAAACAAAGTGTAAAAACAATTGAGACTCTGCCGTGCCAATCTGTATTTTCATATTAACAGATTAGCCTAGGTGTAATAAGCTCGAAAGAATAATAGGAGTTAAGAAAAACTTTGCTGGGACCATTGCATGATTAGAAAAACCTATATATAGTGGAGCACTTCTATCAATAGACTATTTATCAAACGCATGTTGGTTAAAAAAAAGACTAATAAATGAGATGAAAGACCTCAATCATGGGTTAGGGTACCGCGTTGGTTATGAAAACCGTAACTTAGTGTCATTGTTAGGACGATTATGCGATTGAGATTGAGATCGGATTTTAATTTCAAACCACAACGTATTACACGCAGGAGATTAGAACTAGGTATAGAATAAATTTGGGTATCTTAAAGTGGAGATCACTCTTTACAAATAGAATTATACATCGATGTGGAACCAAATAATCTATTTACGAATACCGCAGAATATAAATTTATTTGAGTCGTCTAAGTTAGAAACGTGAACGAGTCGTAAACTAAGAACGGCGTAGGTTTATTTAACCACAAGTGAAATAAAATAGGAATAAAATAGGAATAAAATTCGGCTTCGAGCCTTAAATATTTGTAAAGTTAGTTTCAAAAGTAAAATTCATTTTAGTTCTGCACTATATATGACAATATAAATAGCACTTGACCTTCTCTGCACCGTGGGGTTAGTTTCCTTGTAGTTACGCTACTGAGCAAGCTACCACACATATAGTTAACTAACGAACACACGATTTAAAATATTGTTTGTTTGTTTGTTTATTTTCATGCAATCTGTTTTGGGGCCAAAGTTCTCCCAACCCTTTCGCGGTTAATTAACGTCCTACTTTACGCCATTACTAGCCAAATCGAGGACGCGCTTTTTTCAAATATACATTTGCACATTGCATTGTTTCAGCCAGCCTGTACTGGCATGGACGATGGTTCGGCCCATGAATTCTGCACACCAACGGGGGGTCATAGTTGTGTTCATCGTCATCATCGATCGTAATCAAGTGATGAAAAATCCCTTTTGCAACCCTCACCCGTTGGTATTCGAACCCGGTACCTTCCGTCCAAACACCGCAGCTTTAACCACTGCGCCAATTGATCGGTACGATTTAAAATATCATTTTAACTTTTATTATGGTTTATGTCCAATAAAGATTTAACTATTTTTTACTAAGTTTACATCGTTGCAGCTTATTATTATTGCAATCATATATCGAATCTTATTATTTTCCCTATCACTATAATGTCAACGACGTATTTGCTCCTATATCAATAGCAGCACACCTTCAAGTTGAAGGCGAATCTTTTAGCATGCTTCAAAGCTCGTGGTATAACTAAAATAGAAAATACATCAATTGTTCTTTATTTAGCAAATAAAACCATAAATTTATATTATCATATGTATAACCAAATGAAATCAGACGAATTAATATTTGAAACTCACTTCCAAGTTCAATGTTAAAGCTTCATTACTCATAAGTCATAAATAAATATATTTATCAAAAAATATTCTCCTTTATATTCAAAATATAAAAGAAAATCCATAATCTAACTTTATGTATATATGTATATATATATATATGAAACATGTGAGTTCATTCATAAAATCAATTTTTAAATGCCCGATTTAAATAGTTTTTGTATATAGCTTAACACTAAAATTTCATTTAGCATCTATCTACTAAATTTTTGTTTCTAACTGTTAATGTATGTAAGTTTCTTGTGTTTTCAATTTATCACATATACAATTTTATGTATTATCCAAAAAAAAAAAAAAAAAACACAACAGAAAGATAAAAAGTCAAAATTATTCTGAGAGAGCAATATAAAATAAACTTAAAAATTTACTTTCGACGGATTGGTTGAAATAGAAAATATACCAAAAAAATTATAAACCAACAAAAAAAAAGAAGAAAACATATTCGGTGCCAACAACTTCGAACAAACATTCAACCAGATATACATATAAACTCGAATATATACGTCAATATAAATAATATATATACATATATATTGTTGGGTATAAGCGAGAGCTTTTATTTTATATTCGTACTGCCGTTGTATATTGTTAGTGAAATGATTACAGTCTACTTTCAACATTAGACGTGAAAAGTTCAAATTAATTTTGTCGCATAAAATTATATACAAAAATAAAAAATAATAATAATTGTAATCATATATATAAAATATAATAAAGTTTGAAGTTAATGTGTGAATAAATATAGTTGTTGGCCGGGAGCATTAAATAAATCAAAATTAAAATATAAAATTAAATTTTTCATATCAAATATAAATTACGAGTATATAATAATTTTTTTTGTGGTGTGTATTTGGCTCGTGTATTTATATACATACATGTATATATATGTTTATAAAGATATTTCAGTGTTGAGTGTTTGATGAATAATAATTTTCAGTTTTAGTATTGTTTTATTTTATTAACTATAACAATATAAAATAATTCCAAATTTATATATCCTTATTGTTATTATTATCATGAAAATATTAATTATTTAATAAAATTTTAAAAACATATAATAATAATTTATTTATTTCAATATTATATACCTATATATATACACTGCCATAAGTAATTTAATTATTTATAGTAAAATATTATAGTTTTGTAAAATTTAAGTGTTTGCGTTACAAAAATATTAATAAAAATCCGTGAAATATTGTTAATGCATATGGAAATTATACGAAATTTGAAAAAAGATTATTATAATTTTATTGAGGTTTAAGTCAATAAAATTGTGTAAAATATATGTTAATATAAATTGTTCGGTGAATATATATTTTGTCTACTGTGGTGGTTTTAAATATTAATTAAACATTAAAATATAAAATTTATTAAATAAAAATAAAACGATTTTCATATAAAATTTATTTATTATTTATTTTGTGTAAATAGTGAGAAACAAATCAGTACCAATGCAAAAAATCGACGGAATCAAACAAGGTTAGTCAATATTGTTTTTGTTTTCACGCTTAAATACGAATTATTTTATTTTTCAAATGCATATACGTATATTTACATATATTCATATACATATACATATGTATATAACTGTTGACTTGAAAATATTTTATACATCTCGAATATTTCAAAAATATGTTTACTTTAAAATATATTAAAGAATTTTCTATTTAGTTTACAATCAATTAAAATGCAGTGTAGTGCCAAATTTTTAAATGTTGGCAAACTATATACATATATGCTGAAATATATGTTTAATTTTAAAATCATATATATGTATATAGTTTCAATGTGTTCTAAATAATTTAATGATAAAGTTAGCGCCGCACCCTATACCACATTTTTTTAGTTCACATTAAAGTACTGAGCCAGATAAGCAAACCATTTCATCGGTGCATATAAAGGTACCCTTTGAAATACAGGGTGTTTAAACAATTTGAGTCAGAAAAAAGTACACGCACAACTATTAAACTGTAACTTCCAAAATATTTACTAGAGATTAACCAACCTATTTGACTGGTATATAAGCTTATATTTAAAAAATTTGTGATTATGTTGCATTTGCATCCGTTTGAAAACTTTAAATAAAATAAAATATTATTTTTTTAAATTCCAACTTTTCCTAAAATCCCTTATAATTTTTTGTTTAGTAATTTTCCCATATTACATTATTTGATCAGTATTTTTGATCATAGTAAAACAGTAGGCGATGCTTACCTATGTTTAAATGTTGAAAAACAAAAATTAAATATTTTCAAACGTTTCGAGAAATTGTCTAGCTTTTTAAATCAAAAATTCTAAATAATTTAGAAAAATTATTATTATGATGGCGTGTCATGATGAGGAGTACATTGATATCCATTTTGTTTACGAATTTCGGTAATGCATCACGAGCATCATCGGTAATTACCAATATTCATATAGAAGACTATGAGGCATCGTATACAGCAATATCAAATACGCGGGCGGAGTAACACCAAATCATTCAGTATATCCCATCATTCAGTATCACTAATTAGTATAGAGCATCTTCAAATATCCCACTCCATGATTGAAAGTCATTTTGACAATATTGTTTTGGGAAACGTAATTTTTGGACGGATAAATCTCAGTATACAAGAGATGGCACAACAAACTTTCACAATCTACACAAGTGGGCTGCTGAAAAATCATGGCAACATAACAAATATTGTTCCAGCACCACTTCAGTGTAAACTTATGGGCTTAGTGTAATTGACGATAATTTTATTGGATCATTCATATTACCATCGACATTAAATAGTGAACTTTATTTACAAGTTTTACAAAACGATTTGGCAGTTCAATTCATTGGCTTGCAAGATCTCTCAATTTAATAACACAATGAATACATACAACACAGCTCCACATATAATTGAAGAATTGCCATGAATTTAAATTTAACCAACGGCATATACGTAAACGAATAGTTGCCTGTATTCAACCACAAGAAGAACATTTTGAGTATCTTTTATAGTTCCATGTAGTATTTTTCCTTAAAGAATATTTCAAAATAAAATGTTAATTTTTCCATCTCTTTATTCCGCAATGAATCGAGAGTCCCCAACCTTTGTTCAACGGAATTGTAAAGAGTAAATCAAGGCAAATTAAAATTAAGTAAAAAAACGTCATACGGGTTTTTTTTAAAAACAAATGTACTTTATAAAAAAAATATCTTTTAAAAATTGAAAGAATCATTGCTCTCAAACGGATGCAGCTTTGCAGATGCAAGATAACTATTCAAATCTTAGCTATAGGGCATAATTAATTATCAGTCACATAAATTGGATGCTTTCCAATAAATATTTTGGAAGTTTCAGTTTATTATTTATACTTTTTTTCTGAACAAAATTATTTATACACTGTATAAACACTCCATCTCAAATGATATTAAAAATTAACCCCCTTCTCGTTTTTTTCATATGACTTTTTTCTAAGAATAAAATAATGAATTACTCTTTAACGATTAGCATCCCAAGCTAGGTGACCCTGTATATTTCAGTATCCAAACCAAGTTCATTTACAAGTAGTGTATGAGTTTTTTTGGAAAAATCAACTGTGATTGGCATGGAAGAAATTATATCATAATGTTATTCCTTAAATACTTTTAAATAACCTTCATATCAGGTTCACATTTTACCAGTTATAGAGAGCTTTTAAATCCTTATACACACTATTGTAAACTATTGTTAGTTCAGTAAAAACGCATCGCTCAATAACCGTTTTCAACTGGTTCTATAAAAGTTTTACTGTGTCTAGTTTATTTGACTGCCAATAATTTTACACCAATTCTGATCTTTTCATATATTTATGTATTTGTAAAGTTACCTGATCCCGATAAGAAATTTACAGTTTGAAATAAAATAAAAGTTAGGATGGCTGGAGTTGTGCAAGATTTTTTGAGTACATAGGGCTATTTCAGTGATACCGCACTCAGTTATTTAAAAAATAAATTCAAATGTATCAAATTTATATGAATCTAAATGTATAAAAAAATGAAGCATGATAGTTCATTAATTCCAATTTATTTCCTTTTCTGTTAAGGTTTAATTTACCCAAGACAAAATTGGTTTACGGACCCTTATTTTATAAAGCAGCCTAGGTTATATATAATATGGTTTTTACATTATCCAAGGTGTGCTGCATAATTGTTCCGTAATTCTTCAATAAACATGGACAAATATCATGTAAAACACACGCAATGTTTAGATTGCCTTTAACTTCTTGTAAGCTTTTGCTGGATAAAATAGTTCGGCTTAATATTTTATTCCATATCACAGTCATTAAACAAAATTCTAAAGTTTGTATTTTATTGTTTGTATAAGTTTGTTTGTATATATGTTCAGCATTTACATGTTTTGCCATTTTTTGTTTTTGATCGTCAACTAACATTTCTAAAGCTGTTTAAATTGCAGTAAATTCGATATAACTATTGCTTTAACAACATCACGTCGTGATGACCATCTGTATCATTTAACTTCTTAAAAGTAAAATGTTGTTTTTGGGAACAGTTTAGTGAATTTGCCAACGTGTGAATCAGAAAAAAAATTTTTATTTTGGCCGAAGTAAAATAAACTGCGGTTTGTTTGCTAAATTTTGCACCACAGTTTCCCGCACGAGATTAAGAGAATAGTTCAATCTATAGGAATGTATAATTTGCACTTGAACTGTGCCAATTAAATTTAGCTTGCAGACTTACAATAGTCTATACCAGTATATTATCAGTATATATCAAATTATGATAGTGGGTTAATCTACATGACTTATGTCTGGTGTTGATTTCAAAATTAATGAATAATATTTTGGGTTTCTTTTCATTTTGTAAATTCATTATGTTTATAATTTTGTAAAGAAAAGATTAGGAGAGAATAAGGTAAGAGAGAAATATAAGGAATAAATGTTTTTAGTCTTCTAGTTGTTTACTTTTCATATTAAGTTTCAATTTCTATAAATTGTATACCAAGGGGAACATCTGGTCGTTCAGTTTATTCCACATTCGCGTACTCCTAACAAAAAATAAGTTTTTACATTTATTTGGGATTGCGTGAATTTGATTTTCAGATTGTATCGGAGCACACACAGGGCTCGTCAAATTAAGCGATTGACAAACCAAGCATAAATCTATAAAGTTTCGATGAACAATGACTATGAAAGTACTTGTAAAACTCGTATATAAGGCTCCGACATTACGATGGGAAAGAGAATCAAGATTAGATAATAATTTTACGTTCTCAATCATTTGAGATGCTCGGTTTTGGACCCAATCGTATGAAGTCAAACGAGTTTTCGGTGTTCCAGCCTAAATATGAGAATTATACTCCAACCTGGGTCTTATGTATAAGTTTTGTATTTTGTAAGTGTTTCAGATGGATTAAAGTAACATTTTAACATCATGGTACAAACCCAAGGCATTTGGCTGCACTAATTGATATTCTATTTGATATAGTTAAGCTGAGATTCTCAAATGTGTCATAGACGTAGCCAAGCTGGATTCACCAGTCAAAAAGAGCCGAAAAATAATTCGGCCGAGAAAAGATGGTTTGGTTGGGATTAAATTCAACCCTGTTGGCTTCACAGCTTTCACGAATAGAATTGAGATCAGGCAAAAGGCGATCCTTCATAGCCATTTTTTTTGCGAGAACATCCTTTCGCAATTAAGAAGAAGGTAAACAGTAGGAGGTGGAAAGTGGGCTGTCGTCAGAGTAATAGTTTAATGGATTGAGAGTTGCTGACAGAAGATCATTAATGAAAATTAGAAAAAAGGTCGGAGAAAGGACGGATTTCTGAGGAACACAATCGTTTAAAAAACGTGGAACAGAAGTCATGCCATCCACAGGCACATGGATTTTGCGACAGAGAAGAAAATTCTCAAACCATAATATCAAGGTGTCGTGAAGGCCAACTGTCTTCAAATTACACAGAAAACCCTTTTTGCCACACGTGTGATCAAATGCTTTCGAGATATCGAGTGCAATTACTTCTGATCAACCAGATTGATGAATGCTTTTGTCCCATTGTTCAGTGATCCCATTAATTAAGTCACCTGCTGAACGCTCTCCTCAAAAACCATACTGCCGATCGAATATTAGATGGTTTTCTTTCAAATATTTCATCAGCTAGAAATTTATTATGGTCTCAAGTACTTTGGAAAGCCCCGAGACGGTAGTGATTGGACGATAATTTGAAGGGTCCGATTTACTTCCATTTTTTGGCACAAGTTGTATATTAGCAATTTCCTGAAGGAGATGAAAATGCTAGAAGACATAGATCGGTGGAACAAACATGATAGTGGTTTTGAAAGTGATTTAGAACAATATTTGAGAGCAATTGGAGCAATACCATCCGGACCGGCTGACTGGTTTGTGTTAATGTTTGCAAGGACTTTAATGACAACTCTATATAGATCTGAATCTAATGCGACGCATTACAAGCTAGCTAGAGAGATAATTAGGGGTGCTATACGTTAGAATCAGCTAAATTAGAGTATACAGAAAATTTTCGGGTACAGAGATTAGCTTGTTTTTGGGCAGTAGAAAAATTATAGACTCCATCTTTCAGAGGTATGGTATTGATCATTTCCTGCTATTCAAGAAGTTTTCCTTTTCTTTGCGAGCAAAGGACCAAAATGTCCAATTGCTATAGCCTTGCTTGATAGGACCTGTCGCAACTGGTAATAAACAATGGTAATCCTTCTTAGCTTGTGACATCGTTCGCGTTGCCTGGTTTCTATAGCCTTAAATTCAGGTAAATTTTCATTTGACGGATTCTTAACCAATGTGCGGTGAAATGCTTCTTTATTAGTGGTTGCTGATCTGCTGTCGTAATTATGCCAAAGAATGCCTAGTTTTTTTGGCTTAGAGAGACTAGAAGAAATGGACTGTTCCATTTCCAATTACATTGTTCGCATTGTTCTGTATATTCTTAAGATTTTTGAATGTTGTATGACTTCAATGATCACGCCGATGAAAATTGTAAAAATTTAAGGGCCAACATGGGAACCTTGATGAGAACCTTGGTGTGAAGCCCCGATATAGCTTCAATTGACTTGGTTCTGTTGTTTCCAATTTCAATGTATTAGATGCGTTAGCTTAAGTAAAACTTCAAAACAAAATTATTTGAGTACCCAAATGAGTGTAACCGTTTTACTGCTTTACAGTGGCTATTCGAGTCAAACGCTTTAGCATTATGTACATCAACTTGCATCTTTAACTGTCATTGTGGTGCTGGTGAGTTCAATAAGATTTGTATAGATGATCTCTTTAGCATGAAACCATGTTGACACGGCGAAACAAGTCAAAAATCCACTTATCTTTGAAGGAATTGCATAATATAAGTTCAAATAATTTGGGGTCAATTAAAAATTTCTATACTGGATCATCGCCCTTATATAATTTTCGCATTGTAAACAGAGCCTTTGAGTTGTTCATTTAGAAAACGAACATTTTTAATTTTACTACTGTCAACTTATTAAAATTTAACCATGTCATCAACTTTAAAATTTTAACCAAATATGCCTTCAATCAGGTTAATTGTTAATGTTATATGGCCCCATACCAATTTTAAAGATTAAATGGTTTTGAATGATTCAAATTCCTCTTGTATATTTAACGGAAAATTAAAAGTGAAATGGCATGTGTGTTAGATGATACCATCATCCAACAAATTTGTAATAGTATACCTATGATAGTACCCTTTCGAGTAATATATAGTCCAAGGTAAATTAACATGTCTTTCGTTACTTTGCAAGCTTTAAAATGAATGATTACAAAGGTGTTTTTTACCGTTTTACTGTCTATTAAGACCATTATGCATTATAAATTTCTGAGGCTGTTAACAATATTGTTGCTAAAATAATTGCTGCAATAGCAGTCATACTATTTAGAACATTATGGTTTTCAACGAAAAGTACACATTGACAAAGAAGTTTCTTGATCGTGCCTTACATGAACAAAACCTTCAGACATGCCTATATATAGTTTAACAATATAGTCACATTATATCTGTTCATTTAGTATTTTCGTATTGCTTATCCATTTATAGTATATTCGTATATTGCGCACAATCAGCATCTTTAATTATATATTTATGATTACACTTTATTGCTTTACGTTAATTTGATCATCATATTGTTTAACAAAAATGATTAAAGGATTATTTGATTTCTTCCAACATAATTATCTTGAGAAAAGAAGACGATATTTTCTTTGCTTCATTGTAGTTCGGTTTCGAGCTCATGAGAATATGCGAATTATATTTGATATACGAATTATATTTGATATTTCGTCTCTGTTCAAACTATCGGTAAGTGAGGCTAACTGATTAGGTTAACTTTTCCATATTATCTTTAGAATTGTCCCTTTTTTGTAAATATATGCGAACAAACGTAAAATCAAAAAATAATTTGGGATCATTTTTAAAGCTCACGGTGGCAAATTGCTTTAATACAATATCGATTTGTATTTCTCAAGATCTAAAATTTTCTCGTTTCATGATCTATTGCTAATTTTATCGTGTTGATATAATGTAAAAACATATAATATGCATGATACTTTTATTAATAAATTTAAGGACAAAGCATATTCGGTGTTGAATTTATTTTTATATAAGACCATCAACTTTCTAAAATATCGTTAGAACTTACATTTAACATTAATTAAATTATCAATTGTTCTAACATAATTATATAGGCTTCACTAAATTGAACCTCATTTGTAGGTAATTTTAAAACAATAAGGTCATAATTTAGAAACGATACGTAATTTAAGTAGATATATTATAGGATATAAAATAAAACACAATCATTTATTTTCTCCCACAAACTCATCAAATTTATTTCTTTATATCCGGTCATTATATCATACCCGTATTGTTATTTAAATATTAAGTCGTCCGAAATTTAAAATTGAATCGATATAAATCAATAACGTTTTAAAGCCAAAAAAAAAAAAAAGAAGAAATATTCGGCATTAAATTAAACTTGAATTATGTACAATGAAATGATGTAAAATTTTAAAATTTTACATCGATAAACAAATTTTTATTCTCCGCCTACATTTATATAGTATTTGAATTTGGAAAATGAAGAAATATATCATGATAACCATGGCAACTTGAATATAATTTTATTATGCCGCCATAATGAATTAGGGCGGTACAGAATTTTGATTTTTTCGATTCAAATTAGACACACCCGTTTATACATAATGATTATTATGTATATGTTTTACCGGTAAAATTTTGCAAATGATTGTGTATTAGGTTTTATTTAATAATAAATTAATTTTTTCATGAACATAATAGAATTAGCTAATACATAGCTATTCTGTTTTTTTGTTTAAATTCTATTTTTGTTGTCATTTTTGCTTAGTTTAGTTATATTGAAAATAAAAGCTTTACAACAGCACAAACAGTATATGGTTTGAATCTTGTCTAGCAATATTTATTGATTTACCCAATCAGTACTTTTTTCATGTAATTTTATGCCTTCTGTTTTGTTAAAACAATCGATTAAAAATATTTTAAACAAACTGAAATTGTTATTTAAATTGTTATTTTACAACTAGTAAATTTCTTTTGAGGCAATTATATTATAATGGCCATAAAAAATTAACAGAGCTATAAGAAATTGTTGGATTGGTAATTGGGCGTTAACAACCACCGCACATAATTTTAATAAACATACAAATACCTATAACTTTTTTTTAAACAATTAACAAGATCATATAATTTTATAGTTTAACAATAATAATAATTATTATTATAAATATCACACATACTGAAATTATATACTAATTTATGTAATAATAAAAATACATTTTTTTGTGTTATTGATGATATTAAAAGTAAATATAAAAACTAACCATTTATTGTACATCATAATATATTTATTTATATGTATATATTTATGTGTGTACAACATTTATATGTATATGATTAAGAAGTTTAAAAAGTAAAACATATATTTTTTATGTATGTATAATAATCGTGGCCATAAAAATGAAATTATTTATTTACAAGTAAAATTGTAGTTCAAAGTCTTATTTTTAAATTATTTAAAGAGTTATATATATATATATATATATATATATATATATATATATATATATATATATATATATATATATATATATATATATATATATATATATATATATATATTTATGTATATATAAATGATGTGTTATGATGGTTTTACGATTGCTTTATTAATGGACGTGAATAATTATAATTTGTTAGATGTAATCACAAGAGAGTTACATAATTTATAGTGAATTTAATGTTTCGCGTATTGAATATATTCTGTCAGTACATAATTTGAAGGATTTATTTTTTTTTATTATCAATATATAAATTTATGCTTAGTTATGTACGATATATAATTATATGCATTATATCTGATTTATAACAGATTTACTGAATCTGTTATAAATTTATTACCTTAAACCATATACAGTGAATCTGGATTTAATAATAGGTTTCATATTGGACACATCATGGCATGAAAGTTTTAAAATATAATTTATAACAAAAACTATTTAAAATTGAGGGACAGTACCCAATGGCTACTCACGTTTAAAGTTACATAGGCTATTATATCTTTATAGGTACGTGACATCAATAACCCACTGAAAATTAGAACCGCATCCATCAATAGTGTATAAACGGAAATGCACAATTAGCATTTATACAAAATTGCATTTCGATATCAATAAAATTTCAATATCAATATTATTTCAATAAAAATAATAATTAGCATTAAAATATAAATTGTAACTTGATAAATAAAAATGCATAATCAATAAAATACAAAATTGGTGAAACTAATCCATAGCTCAGTTCAGTTTATCTCTTCAAATGTTAAACAAATAATAGTTCTTTGTAAAACTGTTTTAATTACTTGTTTAATTCTGTTTTTCCGGGAAACGCTCATCGTAAATCTAAATATTATTATAGAGGGCCACAAATACCCCATCTCTTAGTAATAATTAAGCGTAATTGCTCAGTTCTACTTTTGGACTTATACAAATTTATTTATTTATTATTAAATAAGTCTATACAAATATGACTTAAAATTTAAAAATTGACGGTATATAGTCAGTCACAAAATAAAATTATTAACATTAAAATTAAAAACATTAAAAATTTTTTAACAATAAAAAATAATAATAATATAAAAATTACGTAAAGAAATAAAAATTTATATAAAAATCATTTAATAATAGAATCGTTTTATATAGTATTTTAAGGTGTAAAAAATAAAAAAATATAATAATAAATCAGGAAGAAGCAAAGTATTGTTTCAACTCTCGTTTAAAACTTTCCTTGCTTAAATTGAAATCAAACAGGTGATCTATATGGTTAAAGCTTTTACACATCTTGTTGATCGGTTCATTAGTACCATATAGTTAGTTTTATGCACATCTACATGCAGGAACTCATATCATATTAATGTTTTGCAGCAATGATGGTGCATCTATATATGATACCATATAAAAGGTTCCCGACAAATGAACACTTTAACAGCTCGCGTCTGTTTGCCAGAGTTGTTATGTTTTAAGTTTTGTATCCATTACGATATGATGGTAATCGTTACAGGTTTTCATGGTACGGTAATTTATTATCATATTCCCAACCGACTTTAAAAGTTATGTGGTGGACAAGTTTTTTTCTGAATGCTCTCTAATTTATTAATGTTTGCATCATAAAACGGACACCAAACCGTAACCACATATTCCAGCTGTGACCAGAGTACAGGATCTTAATATATTGTCTCAAATATGAGTAAATATCTCCCATCCATTGTTTAATAAAACCTCACATGGAATTAGCTCTAGCAACAGATTGATCAATGTGTTTGTTATTGCTCATATTCTTCACGAAAATGACACCTAGGTCTTTAATTTCAGATACTTTCTGTAGTAGCATATCATTAATGTTATATTGTTTTATAATAGGATTTACATTTTGGTGAAATGATGCAATCTTACAGTTATTCACGTTAAGGTAAAGAAGATTTGACTCACACCAATTCATTGTCAACATCTTCTTGGAGTTTATCGAGATCACTTATAGGTTTTCCACAGTTCAGTATATTTTTAGATCGTCAACAAACATTAAGATTTTTATATGTTGTATGACTTCAGTGATCTCGTTAATGAAAATTGTAAAAATCCATGGGCCAACATGGGAACCTTGTAGAACATCAGAGTTAGGTTGTACTGACTTGGACCTCATATTTCCAATTTCAATGTATTTTTGGAACGGTTATTCAAGCAAGTCTTAAACCATGCAACAAATTTGTTTGAGAACCCAAATGAGTATAACCGTTCAAGTGCTTGACAATGACTAATGGAATCAAACGCTTTAGCAAAGTCAGAGTACACCAGACCAACTTGCGTTTGTGACTTTCAATAACTTTAATTGTACTGCTATAGTTTTAGAATTTGCCGTAAAATAGCAATTTATTATGAATTATGTAAGCTCGGAATTTCTACCATATAAACCAATATATTTTTATATATTTGATTTCTAAGATTGCAATTGAAAGTCATCCCGAGGTATTTAGCTGTATTTAAATGTGGGGCTGCCTTTGAATTAATTTGTACTGGAGCCCTGTTAACTTTCTGATTTGTGAAGTTTACGTTAACCGATTTTTCTTTTATGTTAATGCTTATGCACCATTTCTTTTTCCAATAACTCAGTTACATTTTATGTTCCTGTATAACCAGAATAGCTGTACAATCTGCAACATTGCTGTGATTGTTTTTTTTTTGTATTAGGGAAATCTCTGGTGTACATGAGATGCAACTCACTACCTTGTGATACACCTGCTGATATTAATTTAATTCTGAGTACTTTTTGCTATAATTTACACGTGGAAATGTCGTTCTGCGATATAAAATTTAAGAATAAGGTAAATAACTGCTTCGGTAAATATCGGTGCAATTTATATTCAAACTCTTGATGCCATACTTTGTCGAAAGCTTGTGTACATCTAAGAAGATACTGAAATATATATCTGCTTCTTGTCGAGTGCGCGTTCTATTAAGTTTGTAATTCAATGAACTTGTTGAATCTAAGGGTGATTTTCTCTACATTCAAATCTGACATGGTGGAATTAAATTTTGGTTTTCTTCTACTGGCTTAAGTCTCTTGTTCAGTGATTTTTTCAAATAATTTTGAAATTACTGAGAAATTGGTGCAGTGGTTAAAGCCGCGTCAATATTTAAGACGGCAGGTATCGGGTTTTAATCCCAACGGGGGAGGGTTGCAAATGGGTGATGATCGGTGATGACGATGAATACAAATATGACCCCGGTGGAAGTGCACAATCAATGGGCCGAACAATGGGCTTGAGCAATGCAATGTGTAGATGGCACATTGCATTTTTCAAGTCCATTGCGCATGACTTTTTTCATGCGCATGACTTTTTTCTCGAATGTTATCCTCCTCTCATACTCAACTGTCAGAGTTCAACTTACACTTGTGCATGCACATCGAGTCAGATGAACACCTTATAGACAACTTCAGTTAGTCGTCTTTGACAAGGTGTTTATATACTTTAGCAGAGGACGTAGGGATATTATCTGCATACACCATCATTTTAACATGAGATTAAAGAGTATCGCAGAGGTAATTGCAAAAACTCTTGGAAGCTTGTTCTCACAGTTGACACAATATTGCGACTGCATTCCTGGCATTTTGCATAAACGAACGTATTTTTCAGGTATTCCCAGGTCTTGCAAAGCAAATCATATACTATTCCGATCGATTAAGTCATACAGGCTTGTTGAAAATCCAAGAACACCTGATGAACGTTACGAGAAGTATTGTAATATTTAGAAAGATTCATCGTCAGCGAAAAATTTGATCAGAGGAGGGTAGTGCCGTGATCGTTTTTACCCTTTGCGTGATCTTCAATTTTATAGGGATATAGAATATCACGGCTATAATCCATTTATGAGACATTATTTTGTTTTGCTTTATACTTAAGCGCTCAGAATTTTTGCAATTAACCCCAGAGGAATGGTTTGTTTTAGTTTCGGCATGGTGATTGTGAATTTTCTTTCAAGTGATTAGTTGACACTAAACACAGAACTTTTCCATCATGTCCGAAGGCATGATGTATTTCGGTTACTCTTTAAAATAAATTATGAGATCGCGCTCATTGCTGAGATGTTGTATTCTTAAAACTTCTGGTGTGCAAAACTTTGCTTTTCCGTCTACAAATTTACTAAGCGGTTCTCCTATAACAAGCACCGTTTGGTTGTTTCGTGCAATTGTAAAACGTGTACGGGTTTTTCTATACAAGATAAGGTTTGTTCTTATATGACCCCTGACTTGTAAATTAACGATCATCTTAGATTTGCTCATCTTAGTCCAAATGGATGTTTTTACGATGACAGAAAGTGCTACTTAGTCGTGTGCTAATCGTGGTAAAAAAACATCATTATTTTCCCATTATCGGTCGCTAGATCGTCTTGGGAGAATGGGCCTATATTTTCACATATAAGTCAGTTTGATCTTTGCCAGCTATAGTATTAAGGCCGCCAATCACACTCAGGTCATCACCACTATAAAGCAACACATCGCTTTGGGATGCATGGTGCTTACTTTTTGGTCATCGAATTACTTGTAGAGTTTCAAGCAATCAATAATGCTTATACAATACCATGAAACTCGCTTGGTTTTCTTAGCGACAGCACGTTACACGAATCAATATGTAAAACTGCGTGTACGGTAACGCGAGTGGTTTTCTGATAAAATTTTGACGTGGCGCCCAAACTACGGTAGTTAATATGGTTTTCCCTCATTTTTTTCAACTTTCCAAATTCCTTTCCTTTTCTTTCCTTTCTATTATTGATATTTAGTAGCTCACATCATTTTTTTTCGGTTTTATTAACTGTTGATTTGCATGATTGCGTTACAAATAATATGTCAAGTATTCCGTTAGTTTATTTTTTTTTTCAGTTCATTACGGCAAAGTTATAACACTGCTTTCGCGATTATCGTGTTGATTCTACGGTTATGTCTTTGCTGTGATTTGAGATTGAACGTTGATTTCTCGTATTTCTTTTCCTCCGATGTGTTCGAAAGTAAACGGAAGTTAATTCAGTTATTTTTGTTGATTTAATGTTGCAAGGACGCGTTAATCATTGTTCAATTTTCATTATATTTTTTTTGTGCAGTTTTGGCTTATAAACCATTTTATTTTCACGTGTTGTGTTGATTTGAAGTGTGTGCTTTGTTTGCTAAAACGGACTTAATAGTAACTGTTTCATTTATAACCTCTTCTTAAATTGAGTTTGAATTTTCATGAGCAGTGAATTAAGTTGGTACAAAATTCTGTTCCTTACCCTTCCTATTCTATCCCTAAAGATGCTGATTACCTGCCTATTACCAAACCCATAAATAACCAACATTATAAGTACTCCAGTGAATTGTATACAAAAAAGTGTTGCTCTGGTTCATCCTCAATTATATCGAATTTTTTTTTGTGTTTCCAATCTTTAATTTCTTTGATCTTGATTTTAATTTTAATTTTTTTTTATTATTCTCTCTCTTTCATACTTATTAATTTGTTTAAACTGAAATTTATTCTGAGTATTGTTTTTATGTACAATATTTGTTGTTTTTTCTAAAAGCAACAACTGGCAGCTGATTTATTGAATTTTTTTTATTTATATGATTTTACTTTTTTTTTTTATTATATTATTAGACCTATCGTAGTAATTAGTGCAATTTCAACTTTTCGAAGTTTTCCTTGAAATTTTCTTTATTTTTGTTTTTATTGTTACTATTATTTTTTTTTGTTTTGTATTATCCATATTAATAATAGATTTAATTCAAAATGGATGTCTTTAGTTTAAAACAAGACGAACTCGAAATAGAGTGCGAATTACGCAATATAGCGGTATCGGATGATAGTGCTTTACAAATATTACAAACCCGTGTGCTAGAGGAAGAAGCCGAGAAAAAAGACGGGCCTCTAAAAATGCACAGTAGGGCAGGAAAACGTCCTGATACTGAACTAAGCATATGTCGTGCTAAACTGCAAGAGTTACAAAATGAGATCACGGCAATCAAAAATTTAGATGCTAATGAACAGTTAAAGCTAGCACGCACTATTCAAGCACGTCTTATGCATGTGTCAGGGAGGTTAGAACGCGCTACGACGTCTAATACGTATGCTCATGAGGCAAGAAAGGTTTTAGAATCATGTCTCCTCATGCTAACTAGTTTACAAATTTATTTGACAGACGTAGATAAATTGAACGAGTCTTTAGAGGCAGTTCGAGCCGTGCAAATCCCTAAGGAGCCGCAACAAGATAGTTCCCAGACATTTAGTAGCGAGCAGTCATATGCCATGGCATGTATGATGGCACAAATCCGACAGTTGTCCCAACAAGTTTCTTCCTTGACAAAGCAATTCAATGATCGTCATCTCGAAGAAGAAAGAATCAAGCCTATTATTGCCAGTCCATCAACAAGGCCCACTCCTCAAATTATTCCAACCAGTTCACAACCTGTTTTTTTCGATAAAGGCAAATTACAAACCCCACCGTTTGTTCCGCCAGTTGACAACTTTGCACCATCACGGTTAAAAGCAGGAGAACACCAGTATTCCCCATCAACTCAATTACCACGGTTCAATGCTATGGAGATGCAGTCCCAAAATCATTCGTCTATACCGACGGCCAATCAACTACCTAATAAGCAGTATTCTAATATGGTTAATGTCCCGTTGCCTTCGATGATACCAAATCAATATGTATCTAATTATGGTCAACCAGTCCCGGCTATCAATTATCATCATTATGAACAGCGGAGTCTATCAAGAAGTGGTCTATCTTTTGATGGTTTTCCAACTGGGATATCAATTGAGCTATTTTTATTTCAATTGGAAACCTTGACGGCTTCAATGAACTTGAACTTCGATCGGCTGCTAAAATTGAATCTCGCAAACAATTCCCAAATGAATCCTTCCTAGATTTTTATAATCAAATTTGGAGACTCACTTTACAATTGAGTACACCCTATACCGATCAACAGTTGATAAAAATTTTTTAAAAAATATGCGACGTGGACTCCGGTATCAACTAACCGACAGACAGTTTGACACTATTGGTGACTTAATCAGCAGTTGCATGAGCTGGGAGAATACATGGGCCGAGTTAAATATTGATCCGGATACTTTCATTCCTTTTCAACAAGAGGGGCCTTCTTACGAACACCGAAAGACTCCGATAGCCAGACGGATAGTTAATTCTATAAGCAATTCGATGGATAGCAATTATGCTGATAGTACTAGCATCGAAGCAGTGGCTAATAGTGTACCCTATTATACTCGAGAAGCAACAATTCCCCAGTCTAATTATGCAGAGCATGGCCCGAGTATTACATCATACCATACGTCCAATCCCGGAGCAGCAAAACCGCCGTTAAATTATGTTTACTCAAGCCCACCTGTGTTGCCGGCATATACTCCTTACCAAGTGGAGGCCTTAAATCAGCCAAATGTAGGTTACAATAGATCATCATACGCCGAAGTACCACCGAGAAACCGAAGTAGCTTAACCAATAAAGATCGCACGTACGTTATTTGTTACAATTGCGATGATATTGGTCACGTATTTACTGAATGTTCCGTGCCGCCAACGAGATGGTTTTGTTACAGTCGAGTCTTAAATTTTAGACAGTTTTGTATTAAATTTATTAGAAAAAAAGTCAATTTGATATGTATCTTATAAATGAAAAACTAAATTAAATTTTGTCTGTGTAAAAAAAAACATATTGTGATTAAAGAAAAAAACAATAAATAAAAACAATAAATAATAATTTGATATTATTTAAACTTAATTATTGTAATTTTAGTGTATCTAATCTAATTATAGTCATAGTGATAGTGTTGATAACATCTATACAGACAACCGTTTTACGATTGAAAAAAGCTAAAAATACTTCGATACATGATTTTTGAGAAATATAATTATAAAACACTCTCAACATTAATCCTATTAAATTTAAATCTAAACAATAATAATAATACAAGTAATAGTTCCAGTACATAGTAATACTAATAATAATAATAATAGTAATAATAATAATAGTAATAACGGAAATAATAATAATAATTCTGGAAGCTTCCATAAAAAAAAACAACGTGTATCCTAACTAAAATCAACTAGAACAACATAGTCATCTTCTACAACAACAACAACATAACTAAAAAAAAAACGATTCCATTTTTATTTTTTTTTATAATATTAAGGCTTATGTTGGTGAGGGGTAAGTTTAGAAATTAATTAAGAATTAGATTATAATTATAGTTAAGGTTAATTAAGTTATAAAAAATATATATATATTTTTTTGTTAAATTTTTTATTTATTTGATTTTTTTTTTTTTGATTTATTAAAAACTATGTTTTTGTAAAGGATCGATTTATTTTTTTGAGTGATGAATTAGAGCAAAAATTTATCTGGGTTGGTTGATGGGTTGTGTATTCAGCATCCAATTCCTGTCTAGCGGTTACACGTGATTCACATATATTTTCAAAACCCCATGCATTTTTCTCCCTGAAGCTTAGCCAGCAACGACCGCGAAAATCCCTGTGTGAATCAAATCTGATAACGTCGAGAATGAATTTGGTTTTTTCATCAACTCATGCGAAGCGTTACAGTGGCCACTTGTTACGAATTCACTTCGTAAACAAGTGCGAAGCGTTCGTAACCACTTGTTTGGTTATAGCACATGTAGGTGGTTATAGCACAACGCAAGTTACACAAAATTCGGTCACTGATATAAGATGTAATTATATTGGATCTGTTTACGTTTAGTTTTGATGTGCGTTTTTCATGTCTGCCTTCTAACTATATAAATGTAGACCTATATATTTAAGGTGTTAAATATATTTATAGTATATATTAAGGAATTTATGGTGCTGTGGGTAAAACGATATGTTTTGCTTTACTGGTGGACAATTAAGTTTGCGGAATGTGAATGTTTTATATGTGCTGATTTAGGCCTAATAATTTTAGTTCTCCATTTAGTTTTTAAATTTCGTCTAAATCAACTTACAAACTTCTTGAGTTTTTTGGAGGTTAATGAGTCACTGCTTTAATGTTAAATCAATTGTTTATTTTTATTGTTTAAAAAATATATTGAAATTGAAATATTGAAGAGTTGTAATGAACGAACGTTCTAATGAACGACAATATTTAAGCATTTATTCTTAACCGTTGCAACTCTGTTGTTCTCGCCATTTGATCAATCATACGTGACGTGAATCCATTGATAATAGTAATCCTTTTGATTCTTTCAAGTTCTTTTTCATAATCAGAAACCCTTTAAGTGATGTTCACAAGGCGATGGACCAAACTGTTGAACGCTGATTTTTTATGTTGTACAGACTGATAAGAATCATTGGTTATGTATAACGATTTGTTGATGTGTCTTTACAGTAAATTTTGAAGAAAAAGTTATTGACCACCCTTATTTGACATCCAAAAAAGCCAGTTCATCATTCTACTTCCTTTCCATAGTAAGCTGGATTGTCTGTATACCTTCGAATTCCAGCAGCTATATTTCTCGACGAGCTTGATCTCCATAATTACTGCAAAGACATCATTAACGTTTCTCATCTAAATCATTGGGAAGATTGAATCAGTTTGCATTTCTTCCTACATATAACCCATGAGCAAATTAGCTATAAAACGGATAATAAATTTCACGTCGATGTACCAAAAGTTTGTTTACAAGTAGAGCTTCTAAACATGAAAAAACTTCATTTCACGCAATTTTCAGTAGCTGAAAAGTACAGTTCAATTTTCGAAGGATCTACACTTTTGCTTTCTAACCAAACTTTTAGCAGGTCCAGTGATTCATTTATAGGAACGTGTGGAAGTAATGCACCATTACATCAGAAAAGACCATTACCTCATTAGGTCCAATTAAACTTGATTTTAACTTATCTGTAAGTTCGAAGGTGTTCTGGATACTACGAGTTTTGAAAATTATTCCACAAACTTTTTGAAAATTATTTTATGCAGGTTGTTGTTACTTGAGACGATTGGCCTCATCTTCTGGCCTGGTTTATAGATTTTTGGTAATGCATATAATTTTTGTATTATCGAATTGGACATGCTTAGTTTCCACTGTAAACTGAAACCGAATTTATTTATTTCATCTTTTTATTCTATCGTCATATTTAGATTTGTTCATTATAACTACTACGTTTCCTTTGTCTGCTTTCTTGTAGTACACTTTCTTACCTCGCAACCTTTGGGTGATTTCTTCTTTCATATTGCAGTTCGGTATCTCTTTTGGTAAACTTTTTATTACCTTTTTTGATATTAGTCTAGCTACCAATTTCTCATCGTTGTTCAATTTTCTAGCTACTTCTAGATGAGCTACCATAACTTCTAGGTGGATCTTCTTTGGTAACACAGAAATTTAGACCTTTTTTCAACAAAGCTTCGTCTTTAGGTGAAACACTCACATAAGATAAATTTTTAACACATTCAGGAACATGCTATAACGGTATTACTTTGGGATTGTATACACACTACTCGGTTGTGTGGTAATACTAGTATTTAACGAGCGCAGTTTTTTGTTTAGTATTACACATATTTTCCCCGTATAATTGTCAACCATTGAATGTACTTTGCAGTCAAAAGATCACGAAAGCTCAGCTTCTTTGTTTCGGTATATTTGATCAGTTTTAAATCTTGCTGATATATCTCCAATTCGGCAAGTGGTACAATTTAGCATATTGTGAATGCGCATCTCTAATCTCAGCCACAAAAAGTTTACTTTTAAGGAGCACTTTTCACAAAAAGCTGCGTTCTTGGTTATCAGATTCCATATAAATGAATTTGGGGTAAAGTTTTCTTCTTTTGCTTTCTGACGTCATTTTCGATTTGAGTTGTAAATATTTATTTCGTTCTTTGGACGCGAAAATTGTCTCGATATTGCAATTTTAACCAAAAATTGAACGACATAACAAATGTCTTTTCTTTCACACTTGTTACAGATCCAATAATATATTTTAATAAATGCTAATAATATTAATAATATGCTAATAAATATATTACACTTATATACATTTATGAGCGCAGTGCGCTCATAAATGTATATAAGTGTAACAATGAGTGCGTTCGCTGCGCAACGACAAATGTTGCGCAGCGAACGCACTCATTGTTTTGTATTTTGTGTTATTTTTATTTATAGCAGGCTAGATTTTTAAAAATTTTGTTTAATCAAGTAACGCTTCCTAAATGCCAATTCGCTCGTTCAATTCAATTGCTAGGCAAATGTATTGGCTGTATATCTGCTTCGCTTTACAGGTAATTAGTTGGAAAGGTAAATTGAGAAAAAACAGGAAATTATGGTAATGTAAACTATGAAATGTTGGTTGTTCTAACCGAACTAACCCCTTTTACACCAAATAAATACATAGTAAATATGTTTGATAAATTTTAGATTTTTTGTGATTTACTTGCGACCTAGATGTTATTAGAAAAGTAGAGTTGTTAGGAGCAACGAAAAAAAAAAATTGTCATATTAAATGTCACACAATGCCTCAATTGAATGAAAAAATTACGGTTACTGTGTGAATTATAAAATATATACACACCAATTGTAGAATTACCCGATGAAGGTACTTTAATCTTACCGTACACTGCGATCTTTTTGTCGACTTGGCGCTTTAATAAACTTTTATGTTAGCGGTTACTCAATTCTTTAGCGAATTTTATTTTTACGAGAGATATTAAATTCCAAAATTAGCTCTAATCGAATTGGTTTAAATTTTTAGTTTTATTTTATAGTTTAACTAAGATAAAAGTTCTATAAAATTATCTTAATGTACAATAAATCATAATACATATGATTTTTGAATAACAAAAAATTGTATCGAACAAAAAGTTTGTTTGGTGTGAAAGACGCGTAACTTTCAAAATTGAGAAAATTAATGATGTTTGGCCTATAAAACTTTCAAATTTTAGAAAGTTAGAGCTTTGTATAAAATTATGACTGCTAGACCACGAAAGCTTTGAAATTTTGACTTTTAATTGGAAATTTCGAAAATCATGATCGTCCGCGCTCGAATACTATAAAGTTTTTTTCATAAATAAAACTTTTTAAAATTGAGACAATGTATGATAGTTAGGTCATAAAAATTATGAAATTTAACCCATAGATCAGGGTTTTTTAAAAAGAAAATTCATGATGAGTTTAGCCAGTGAAAATTTAAACTTTTCAAAATTAGATTCGCGGTTAGACTATGAAAGTTAAAAAATTTAGCCCATAAATTGGAACTTTTGGAAATAGTGCAAATGCTTTAAATGTGATTAAAACATTAAAAATATTTACAATAAATCGGAACTTTTCAAATATATATGATGGCCGTCGTTGCTTGATTATAGGTACATCAAATATTATCTGTATCCTCACTATCACATATATTGCAGAACATATCAATTTTCAATGCTGCTTTTTGCTATTTGAAATCTTTTAGTTTTGTAAATGTTTTAATTTATTTTCATAAGGTTAGAAAAATTAAAATGATTTTTTGAAAATTGAGCTACAAAAATCATTATCTACCTTAAATACATTTAGTCATTCAATCGTCGTACAGTTTTGACGAAATTAATGTGTGTTGATTAAAAAAAAATTATAATTGATGTATAGGTCAGTTTAGTAACATTAAACAGTGTGGACACTGGAATGGATATAGGTATATCTCTGTTACTAAGCGCAAACGAAACCCAAGATCAGCGCCGCCACCGATTTATCTAAGGGAGGCCTTAAGTAATGAAATTGTCAAAATTATAGGTACTTTAACATACGCTAAATTTTAGATTGCTCCGTTTAAAAGAGAAAATATAAATGAAATCAAAATCAAGGCATTTGAAATTGATGGCTATATAGAGCAAAAATAAAGTATTTTGACCAAGCCAGAAAGAATAATTACATCACTTACCAACTGAAAAAACTACAGAAACTGACCATAGTAATAAAAGGAATAGAAAGCTGCGTAAAGATGTAAGCGTTATATATGCTGCTCTAGCTAAAAAAGGATTCCCAACAAAGACTACCACAAACATCCTAAATCGTGAAAAAGTACCACAACTAATGTTTTGGTTAGAACTTGACCCCGACGGGGTAAAAGTAAAAGGAAAACACAGTATACCTTTATAACTTAAAATATATACTGCACCGCAAAATTACCGTAGAGAAACCCATGAAGAAAACCGAACCAGTTCAGTGCATCAAGTGCCGAGAATATGGCCACACTAAAGCTTACTGTACGCTGAACGAAGTTTGTATTATTTGTGGCGAACTCAAGATTCGAAGCAGTACAATAAAAGAAAAAATGATCCATCAGTGAAGCGTTGCAGTAATTGAGGTGAGAATCACACTTCTAATTACTAAGGCTGTCCGGTTTATTTGAAATTAAAACGCAAAACTACCTCTAATGCGATATGAGTACTTAAGTAACACTACAATCAAAGCAATATGTTTTCAAGAAATACGATTTTTCCACCAACCGATGTATTTACAACCGCACAAAACAATAATATCCAGTTAGCTGAAAATAGTTTTGTGGAACTAGGCATCTGCTATGCAAATATTCTAAAAGGTAACTTACCAACACCAACAGTTCATTTTTTTGACGAAGAGTCGAATATCCATGCACAACTATGCAACCGTAAATAAGCTGACTGAAACGATCCAAAGCTTCATAATGATGATGGAAAAACAAATGAACTTGATGATGCAAAATATAGGCACACTAATGCTTTATCAAAATCGAGAAATGAATCTCCTAAAACTAGCTGTATGGCTAATACAAATGGCCTTTCACAACATAAAGCTGAAATACAAACTTTCCTCAACAATCAAAATATTGATATCACTTTACGACTAGAACATATTTTAAAATTAATGGCTATTCAGTTTATGACACCAAACATCTGAATGGTAAAGCACATGGCGGAACTGCACGGTAATGGTCTAGTAATTTTGTAATTTCGGCCGTTTACTGCCCACGTAAACACGCATCTAAAAAGCAGCAATTTACTGTTTATTTTATTCAGCTGGGCATACAATTTCTCGCAAGGGGCGAATACAATGCTAACATTTACAATGGTTCGAGGATGACTTCACCTAAAGATAAACAATTTTATGAAGCAATTATACCCATGAAAATCTAGGTTATTTATCTTCTCAATACCCTACTTACTGGCCTATAGATAGAAAGAAAATACCTGATCTTATAGATTTCTGTGTAACAAAAGCAATCGCTCGCGCCAATGCTCAAGTAGACGATTGCTATATATAACCTATCATCTGATCACTCTCCATGTATAGTCTAATTGAGTACCGATGCCTTAAACATATATTGAAGTAGCAGCAAAAAATTTCACACAAATAATGGAAATAGCCACAAAAAAGGCTACACCTGGCCTTAGTAGCTCTGAAACGAGCATTTTTAGATGAAGCAGGTCAAGGAATATAGAAGTACCTGAGTGAAATCTCAGTAACGGAAAAACTCACTATGGAAGGCAACAAAAAATTAAGAAGGCCAGTAATGCTAATTAATGCTAACCAACTGAAATGGTAATACGGGTTGAAATACCATTCTTAATTGGAAACTCATCCCAATGAATTAGCAAGGAAACTACTAAGGCAGCTAAAATATAGACGTCTTTGCAGAACAGACCCACTAGATCTAATACAGCTATAAACATCGTTTAACCTTAAGCGAGCTAACTCATTTTACAGCAAATTAATTAACGCATACCAATATAAGTACTAACATAGGTTAAGCCTTAGTATAAGTACACTTCTTGTTAGTTTCCTGTAAAAAAAAGATTCAATAACAAAGCCATTGGCGGTAATTAACAAAAAATTATCTATTCACCTTAAATAGTACAGAAAGCGCTCTGTCATATTCTTTTGGTTTCATACTAACGATACTGTCATATTCAAAGATACTGTGAAACTCTTGAGTGGAAGGAAACTTGGTATGTGCGAATATCATTTTTTTTTTGAAGAATATATTTATATCTGACATGATGAAATATTTAATATGATATTTAAATGTCAACACATTAGAAAGCTTAAAAAATATATATATATATATATATATGTCCAGAGGTGGGTAATTTTATAATTTCGACAACAATAATGGTCAGATCATCAATCCTAAAATGCCTCAAACACTTATGCGTAAAATATAGTATTATAAGAGACATAAAAAAAAATTCCCAGACAATCACTTGTGCCCATTCAATTATTTTAACACTTCTCGCGTGATTCAGCCAAAATTATATATTTTAATTAACATATATTTTTAAATAAAAAATATTTTATCCAACAAAAAGTGTATAACGCCAATTTGAAAAATAAATCATAAATATACATTTTACATATATACATTAATTTATTTTATATATACATATAATATGTTAATTGCACAATTAAAATTATTGTGCAATAAATTTTACAATAAACAATGTTTAAATGTGTATATATTTCCATAAAACAGTTTGTTTGTATTTTATACTCGCGCGTATTTTAATTAGTATCTTTACAAAAAAATTATTATGAGGTTTTATTTATCACAATAATCATAACAATAATTTTAATAACAATTAAAACGATAAAAATCTTTATATTGTTACTTGAATAAGTTGCGCTACCAGAAACATTAAAATTTGATAGACAGTAGGTTACGAATTGTACGAAGTATGTGTAGCGAGAATATTCGAAACTTATGTACCACTAATATTGTTAGCCGAGACACAAAAATATTTTACTTAATTTAGAATAAAAAATTTCGGTAGTGGGATTCTAATCGACATTTTAGATTAGTCCGTAATATTTTTAGATAGATGTCACTGGCGATTGCAAGAAGCAAATTTTGAATAGTGTCTTAGATAACTGTATTTTAAATTTCATCCCATTAGTTGTTTAAATATAACTAATATATTTACTATTTAATGTTTAAATTGTTACCATAAATCAATTTTTGTTTTTTTATTTAAAAAAAAAACGTCATCATTCTCATCCCAACTTTTTTTTATTTCATTCCCAGGGCACGAGCATACCTTAGAGTTGTGCCGAAGACTTGGGTTTTCATTGTCCAAACAAGGTTCGTACTATTTTGTGTTAATTTTTGATATAAAAATATCAACACCGTCGGCTAATCCGAATAATATTTTCCTATAATAAGCGTCACAAAATCATACAAAAATGTATCGATGACGATGGTTTTTCTATGTAAAAAATTCCAATTACAGTTTTTTATATCGGTTGTCTCTGTCATTAAAACATTGAAAATAAAAAAGGCGGAGTCAAATTATAATGGCTGCTATAAAAGTGATATGTTTAGTTCGTTCTAACAATAGGCTGTGTATACGAAATAGAACAGAGAAAAAACAATAAAGAAAAATATAAATACTATATACACAAGAAGAGGCGTACAAAAATGTCGTGTGGCGCACACTCAATCAATTTATTTTCGGCCATAATGTTGTAATGTTAAAACAGATTTAGAGCATATAGTTTGAAAAAAATCAATAAGTTTTATGATTTTATTGAGCGGAGAAAAATAATTTCCGACGGTATTTTTTAAATTTAATGGCATATAGTGGTATTTTAAATTCGTGTATATAGAATTTTTTTATTGGCATTAATTGACCGAATTTGAATATTTTAGGAAGACTAAAATTTATGTTTATGGTGCAAATTAAAATTTATGCAAACTTATCTTAATAGTGTTTAGAATATTTTGAACAGTAGCTAAATCAAATTTTTAGATCATTGTTTAACCATATGCTACATAAAAATGCTAAAAATTAAAGTTGGCTGGTTTAAATTATTCTATACTGATTTGATTTTTTTTGAGAATCAAGAAATTGTCACAAGTCACATGAAATAATATAGAATTTTGCTCGTGCACTTAAATTTCCAATTAATGTATTACCAATTATATTCATATATAATATATATACATATAAAAATTCTGTTTTCGGTTTAAAATAAAATTTATGGCAACAATTATAATGAAATTATGTTTATGGCCATAATTTCTTAAAAAAAATTTAAAGCAACACACAATATATAAAAATAAAATTTATATGAATAAGTCTTAAATTCGTTTTGCCTTACAACAATCGTGTCTTTAACACAGATTTGTTTCTGAGGCGAATAACTTTTTTTTTTAAATATATGTAAATAATTTTTATAGTTTTTGAAAATCCAGTTTGACCGTAATTTATTATATGCATATAAATTGAGTTTTATAAAAAAAGTAATTTATATATATATATATATATATATATATATATATATATATATATATATATATATATATATATATATAACCACTGACTAAATATATATAGTTATATATAATAAGACATATATACAGGTGCGATAGCAATTAATATTTTAATCTTTCATCGTTTATTAATATTATATAAAATTTTTTACATTTATTTAATTAATTAGGAATATAAAACAAATTGCCTGTATACATGTATATATAGTATATATCAAAAATATCATATTGTATAAAAGCATTAAAGTTCATTTTAAAAGATTTAACTATTATATATGCTCGACTGTAAATGTAAATAAATATTGTACAAAATAAAATCAAGATTGGGATGAATTTATAAACTTATAAATTTAACCCTCGCTCAAATACATTTTATTGTTTTATTGACACTATAAAATTGTTAAATATTTTAGTGGCTGCGAGTACAATGTATATGTATATGACTGGAAAAACATGTATAAATAAACAAATATAAATTTACAAATGATGAGAATTCATAATTAACTTCCCGAAATTTGTATTAAATGGTTTTATGGGTAAGGGTCGGTATCATTGAATCCTTTTGATTTTGAACTTTTTTAAGAGGGAAATTTGTAAAGAAAAATTTATTTAAATACTAAACAAGTACAAATCTCGCCGTTTATGTAGAAAGGAAGTTGGGAGCATGATTCTATATATGTCTGATAAGTATTATGATTCACATTAGCACAGATTTTTTTAAACTGACAATTTGTAATGTAAACATATTTGATTACGGTCGGTATGGTAAAGAGAAATTAGGTTCATATCGTGGTTCGGTTGTTGCTGCTGACTTCTCGTGGCCATAAATATGTGTACAATCGTTAATTAGACCGATTCGTTTGTTCAAACATTTAGCAGTTGTAGGATTTGAACCAAAATGGTCTCAGAAATCTTGTAAAAATATTTCAGTAAACCTCTTGGCTTAAAAAAAATTCAATCGTTGGGAAATATCCCATGTAACCTGCAGTACACCTTCCAGTGCTATGTTTGAATTCAAAAGTGGGCGCATAGTGAATAAATACAAGTGATGGTTAAAACCATGCCCTTTTTTGGTCAAATGTATTTAACATATTATAAATTTATGATTACAAGCTGGTACCCACTTATCGAATATCTGTTATCGAATTAATGGGTTTTGGTTCTTTTCAAATAGGTTCTTGTATTGCTGGCCAACAAATGGCATGATCTTTTAAAACATATATTCTGAAAATGTGAATCAGTATAGTATAAAATTCTCAGTTTTCAAGCTCAAACTTGAATATGAATAGTGTTTTACTAGCTTTTTTCTTCTTGAAATCGATTATTTAATATTGATTTAAAATTCTTAGAATTGACATGAGTTAAACCATAAATCGTAAAAGGATTTTTATTCCGGTTACTCCTAATAAATTGTTGTTTAATTACTTTATAGCCCGCTCTATAATTGCCATTATATCAAAATTGTATTTGAAACTCAAATTATGCTATAACTTTGAGTTTTTATCCTGGGTTCTGTGCTTTGCCACGTATGCGATCCATCGATTCTCCAATTTGTGCCAATTAATATTTTTCAGTCGTTGTTTATTTTGTATTAAAAAGAAATAATTACAACGGTTTTTATTTAATTTGGTGGTATACAAACTTACAATTTTGGGAAATATACTTTAATTTTGTTTTCTAGCCTTATTTTGCCATGCCTTATGAAATTACTTATTTGTTCCTGTTTTTACCGAAACATATAGCAAAATTAACAAAGTTATTATAGACAGACCTGCTGTTATACTTGGACTAGTGGGAATTCATAATTATTGCCTATACATATATATATATATATACAAATACATACGCAGGACCATTAATTTATATGATTTTGGTTAAGGCTTGTAATTCCATTTGTGATGTTCAATCCTGACAAATACAACTGAAATAATTTGAACGAGTTCCTCATCATTTCTCTCAAAACGAAATGTCGGTCAGAATATTCCTTCTATACCGTTGTGAAGTAAAGCTACAAAACCCTCTGGACCTGTATTTATGTCCATCAAGGCTTGTTGTATGCATTTTTTTTATAAATACAGTAGCGCTCAAACGTTACAAAACGCTATTCCACCTGTTCTTGCTGTCCATTTTTAAAGTTATTTGTTTTCCAAATTCAGTACATATTTCAGCAAGATAAATCGTGTTTGTTGGTGATTTTTTGGAAAAATCCTTGAAAGAGATTACGAGGATAGTAGTACCCAACGAGGATAGTAGTACATCTTATCAAAGCATAGTTGGTGATTTACTGAACATTTTTTTTCAATTTTTTCATCACACTTCTTCCATCCGTTGAATTGGTTACAATATCATTGGTCAGGTTTTTTGACCATGAACATTAATATTTATGGAGCGACGATTTCGATTGACGTCCATTCATTGAATGTTAAAGACAATTTCTTTCTATATTCTTTTTCATCTTTTATTCGAATGTTTTTTAATTTGAAATTTGATCGATTTTGCGAAGTTCCTTTTTTTTTGCTATATACTCTACAATCATAATTCGCACTGTATTGACTGATTTGGAGAGATTTTTGATTCCCATATAGCATATTGAGAACTGCATGTAAATTGTGGAAACATTATTTTACGTTAATGAAACTCCATCCAATGATGTTAGGCACGCAAACGCGATGGTAAGTGATTAGGAAAATTTAAAATTAGTTACATCTAGAGTTACTCTTTAAAATTCAGACGTATAACATAAATTTACGCATTGTGTAATATAATTAATCGACGGACGGCTTTAAATATATAGTAGTTATAATATCGAATTTATCCAGAAGCGATGAAATTGGATAAAAATCCATAATAAACATTGATATATAATGAAAGCGGAGAATGATTTATATTTTCGAAAAATCAGCATTTAAATTAAATCAAGATAATGGAAATCTGTAGAAATTTCCATTTTCTGTCATCCATTACCCGTATATATATATATATATATATATATATATATATATATATATATATATATATATATATATATATATATATATATATATATATATATATATATATATATATATATATATATAAATATATAATTTATTTTTATGATTTCTTATAACGTTATTTCACATTTTTCTAATATAGAAAATATTTATATATAAAAATAGGTTCCATTTCCATTATGCCCGTTTTTTCCATGTTATACTGATATTCATATAGATTTAATGCATAAAATTTATAATATTATATATTTAATATATATATATATATATATATATATATATATATATATATATATATATATATATATATATATATATATATATATATTTATATAAACCAAAAAAGAAATGTAGCAAAAAAATGTTTGGAAAATGAAATTCATTTTCATCCCTTGAATATATAAATGTCTCCCAGAAAATAATATAAATATATATATATATATATATATATATATATATATATATATATATATATATATATATATATATATTTATATTATAACTATATATATATATATATATATATATATATATATATATATATATATATATATATATATATATATATATATATATATATATATATATATATATATATATATATATATATATATATATATATATATGTTTATATATATATATATATATATATATATATATATTTATATATATATATATATATATATATATATATACATATACATAAATGTATCTTTATGTGAAGACCAAGATGTAAACGAAACCTATTCAAATAGAATATATTTTTGAGCTTTTTGGGGACATAAAATAAAAAATAGAAATAAAATATAGCTAGATGAGATGAAATTTAAATTTCGTTTTTTATTTAATTTTATTATTATTTTGCTTCCTACATAAAAATATATACATATTTATATAATACATACGTTATATATATATATATATATATATATATATATATATATATATATATATATATATATTTATATATATATATATATATATATATATATATATATATATATATATATATATATATATATAAGTATAGACCAACAGATGATATATATATATATATATAAGTATAGACCAACAGATCTAAACAAGGATAAATTCTTCAGTCCTTTTTATATATCCTTTTTGGTGAAGCGCAATTAAACCATAACATTGCAGAATATACTCGTATCTATTCTACATCGCTGGTTCATTAATATATCTCAAATTAGTTTTGTTTTATAAATGCGATGTATATAATTTTTAATGTATATTTCTAAAAAGGGTTAACGATAAATTAAGTTTTTTCGTTGGTTTAACTTCTCTCTTTTTTGTGTATTATATACATTTATACGGTTAAGAGTTATTGTTTTATCTTTTGGAATAAAATATTAAATTTATTTAAACTGGTATTTATAACAGGGTGTCCTAAAGTTCGCTGACACGCGTGGTATAAATAGATTCCTTGATCAATATAAAATGGTGTTTACTAATTTGCTCACAATAAGAAGGCTCTGTTAAATTATAGGCGTTTAAAAAAGGCCTTCTAACAAAGAACTATAGGTTTTAAAGTAATGAGTTTTTTTTCCTAAAACTAAAATGATTATAATTTTATAAGATGATATTCATTTTAAAACTTATAAAATCCAACTTTTAAAACTAAAAATAAGAGTTTCGCTATCTGGTATATATGTATGTTAGGTGTACGCTTTTGTCTGTATATATAGTTAACTGTATAAAGTAAAATCCAATAGATTTAAATGTGAGGATATCTTCGATTAATTAATGTGCTTTGGATTGCTACGAATTTTGCAAAATCACCATAATAGAATTAAATAGATTCTTCTTAATTTAGATAAGATTGCTTCTTATAAAAGAGCATCTAACTATATTTGCTAAAAATGAAGGTATCTTTTATAATTTAAATTACATCCTATCTAAATGCATCATCCTTGGATATACGTCTAACGAGGAAATATGCATATTTTCATTTACTTACTTATGTTTTTAATATTTTCTTGCAACTGTGTCTCATTCTGAAAAGTTTTTAACTTTCTGGTGATGATATATGGATACGCTTATAGTAGGTGCTAATAAACTAAATAATGTAGACGCATCCGAAAATAATTTTTTTTTAATTTGAGACTTTAAACTTTTTCACTAAGCTCTAGGTATAATTATTCATAAATTCAGTGTCGGAGACAGTTTGAAAGCCTTGTACAATTTTAGGAATCGCTATGTAATTCTGTTTTATAAAATTCAGTTTTTTGGAAATTTTTTTTCTTGAAAATTCTGTTTTAAAAAATTCAGTTTTGCAAAATTCTTTTTTTTTAACTTCTGTTTTATAAAATCAACATTCACTTTTCCACAGACATAGCGCACTTACCCTCACCTATACATCACACTCCCACAGTCATATACATACAATACCCCATTCAACATATACACACGCAGTATTAAATTAAATAAATAATTAAATAAAAAATATTGGAAATATTTTGGAAATATTTTTTGTTTAATTGATTTTGAACAAAATTATAGGTTTAAAAATTATATTTTTGGGTTTATAAGGATAAACTAATAAATAAACTTAATAAACTAAATCAACGAATTGCGATCCTTTTAAGAAAATCGAGTGTCCCAATTTTGCAACGTTTGGTTATAATTTTAAAAATTTTTTCTTTTTTGTATGATCGATTTTTACTTTCTAATATAATTCCCCGATTTCATTTTTCCACCTGCATCTTTTACATTTACATCTCTTTGGAAAATCACCTATCGACTTATAAAGCCCTGTATGGAGTTTCCCAAATACCTTTTCGAAACGTCGGTGCCACGCTTTAACGCATGTTTGCGTTCTTGGGAAATACTCCGTTCTCGGTTTGCTTTGGTTCACTGTTCAAAATATTGAAAAATATACAGATTGATTTGTTTTCTTTAAATAATTATTTTCAAACCAATTTCTGAACTTTATGGATTCTCTGTGTTCAAACATTTCTTTTAGTTACTTCATCTTCCAGAACAAAGGCCAGACTATTTATCATTCTGTTTTCCAATGAGAATGATACTGACTTTTCATATAGCTTTTGCATTCCTTTCTTTTGAATTTTACGCCATAAAGTTTTCCCTGAGTGAAGCAATGATCCCTTTACAAAGAAAGCGTTTGGAAAACAAATTTTCGCCGATGAGATGACTTTTTCAAACTGACATACGATTCTTTGTGGATTTGATTCAATTTCGAATTTTAAAAACAATTTTTTTCAGAAAAAGTGGTCGTATAATTTTTAAAGTTTGTTGGCTCATCAAATGAGCAATGTGACCGTGGATAAAATATATAACTGCCGCATTATAAATGGTACCACTTCAAAGTATTATCCATTATCCAGCTTATTGACTCTGCTATAGGAGTTGTAGAAATGATCTGGTATCCATTATGATAATCTTTTCTCTGCCGGCTTCAGACTTATACAAGACAAACAATTCTCCTCCCAATTGACATAATTCTTCAGGAATATCAATAAGGGCAAGTTTTTCTAGCTCAGAAGTTATATTTTTTTAGCCGATGGATCTTTATTACTTTGTATTTATATAAGAATTATATACGTCTTATAATTCTGCAATTAAATAAATTAACTGCAGAATTAATTTTTAGCAGAATTATATGAAACAGAATTTTGTGAACCAGAACTATGTAAAACAGAATTATGTAAAACACAATTGTGTAAAGCAGAATTATAAAAAACAGAATTTCGTAGCCAACCCAAAATTTTTGTTAAATGAACATAACATTACGAAATTCTATCCACTATGGTTTTAGAAAAAATTATAACATATTTTGAACAAAGAACCTTGTGGTACTCCTCGTGTCAGTGGATTTTTTGGCACCCTAAATCATTTCGAATTTACTTTTTATGTATTCTATAATAATGAGCCCGAGTTTTTGTCAATTTCTTAATCTCACTTTACACTTATTTATAGTTCGATTACATTTCGTAATAACATCTGATATATTTTTACAGAACATAGTAATTTTTCTAAAGAGCAATCGGTAAACCTTCTCATTTTGTAATATAGTTTTATATCGTATCAATTCTCATGGGTTATTTATCTCAGCAATGTTGAGAAATAATACCCGATGATCACTTATTATTTCATCAAAGACAGTCTCATAGGTTTGCATTCATCATCAGTTAATAAATGATCTGTAGATGTTTCAATCGTGTTTAAAATCGTTGGTGCATGATCCAATTATATAGAGAGTTCATTATAAGGAATCTATTAGAATTTGTAATATCTTCGTACCATTGAAAATCCCCATATATAAGGAGTTTATCTAAAAACTACGGTATTCTGGAGCTAGGGGACCAATAATTAGAAAGTATGTAGAAATTAAAACTATTAATATACGTAAAATAGGAGTTCAATATTATTATACCTTTTTTTGTCAAATAGGCTACATAACATATGCGATCAGCCCTGCAGACCGTGAATTTTTTCCTTGCTTAGTTAAAATTTTATATCCATTATTATTATAGCCTATAATTTCATTATGATATATAGCCATACCACAGTTAAAATTATCACGATAATTGTGCATCCCCCCGTTTATGTATAAGATACATATCAGGATATCAGTATAATTTCCATCGAGATCTTAAATCAATGGTTGGGATGTATAATATGTAAAAAATCTCCACTGACTAATTCCGATTTGTTTAAATTGTTAAAGATTCGCCATTAGTTAACAGATTGATTAATTTAAAACAATAAAACAATAAAAATTAAAATAAAAATCAAGAAAATTTTAATAAAAATAAAATGGTTATTTTTTAGATAAATTTTATTACAATAAATTTTTATCTCATCCTTTAGCTCTTAAATTGTTGCTGGCTTATCGACGTACACCTTTTCTTTCAAATGACCCCAAAGATAGAAGTCCAACGGTGTAAAATCATGATCTTGGCGGCCAATTGACATCGCCAACACGTCAGATAATACGACCATTGAATTTGTCGCGCAAAAGAGCCATTGTTTCGTTAGCTGTTTGGCAAGTGGCACCGTCCTATTGAAACCACATATTGTCCACATCCATATCTTCCAATTCGGGCCATAAAAAGTTCGTTATCATCTCACGATAGCGAACACCATTCACAGTAACTGCCTGAGCGGCCTCATTTTGGAAAAAATACGGTCCGATGATGCCGCCAGCCCATAAACCGCACCAAACAGTCACTCTTTGTGGGTGCATTTGTTTTTGGACAATCACTCTTGGATTATGATTATCCCAAATGCGGCAATTCTGCTTATTGACTAATCCACTGAGGTGAAAATGTGCCTCATCACTGAATATGATTTTCATAATAAGCCTGAATAACTTTAATGCGTTGCTCGATTGTGTATCTTTCCATGGTTCAAATTGAGTTAGTCTGAAATTGAGAAATGTCAAATGAAATGCAGAAAAAAACTTGACGTTTAGGTGTGGTTCACATTCAACATCGGCCCTTGAAATTTGACCCCTTTTACATGATGATTAGTGCATCCATCAACTGTTAGTTTAATTATATACAAATCAAATATTTTCGAAATCAACAAATTCCTGATGATTAAAACTGACAGTTACAGGTCACAAATCAAAAATTTACAAAATCCAGAAATACATGTTAATTAACCCATCAAAACTGTCAGTTTCACAAATCGTAAATTGTCAAAATCTAATAAATACAAGCCTATCAAAAATGTAAGTTTCATGTCATGATACTTTCATGTCATGATAGTTTCATGATAGTCAGGCCACAAATCGACAGCTTCCAAAATTCCGAAAAAACATGATGGCTAGCATTTCAAACCTGTCAGTTATATGCCACAAATGCATATGTTATATATATATATATATATATATATATATATATATATATATATATATATATATACCTATACATAAAGAAAAACCTAATTATAATATATAGCCATTGTCATTATTCCGTTTAGAACCTGTAAGGACTTTGTCGTTATGTCAGTTTATGGCGAAAAACATTTAATTTAGCACTTGTAAGTGATTTTTTACGAGAGAAAACCTGGTCTCATCTTGCTTGTATATATAGCAAAAACAGTATAAAACACGATAGGCACTGTTCCACTGTCAAGGTTTATATAATTCAAATTTAACAAATCCATGGGATATTTTAATATTAAATTATGAATTCCATACACATATCTCTTTGGATTGTAAATACATAACGTATAACATATCATACATTGTATTTATTGATAAAATATTAAACCAAAATTTTCTGACATTTTTCATGAGTTATACTTCTTGTATTGACATTTTTATATTATATATTCGACAAACAAAGTATATACTTATATTTAGGGTTAGGCGAAAGAAAGGTTTCACTTTTTATGGATACGGATTTAATGTAAATGGATAAGCGCTACATAAATTTGTATATATACGTATATTATATATACGAATAACAAAGAATCTTCTGTGCGTGAATACAAAAAAGTAATCTTGTATAATCTTTCGAATGTGAATGGCTTTTATATGTATAAATATATACAATTTTGTGTGCAGAAATAGCAAAATAAGATTGGGGCTATAAACTTTCGTTGTGAAAAATAACAACATGGAAAATCTTTTAGTATCGCACACACGAGTATATTTATACACAACCGAGCCAAGTTATGTTTGGATGTAGCCTCTGATTATTTTATATAAATCGTCTTACAAGTAATATTTCTTATTTCGAAGGAAACAGTACATATATACATACATATAAAATACAAAAAGAAAAATCCATCACGAAATGGGGCTTTTGAAAAGCTTAAGCAAAACACAATAAAATAAAATAAAACCAGTTACAAACAAAATAAAAAAACGTTATTTTTATATTTTTGTTGCTGTTATTTTCTTATCGCAAATAGAGGCGAATGGAAAATATAAGGCACGAAAACATAAATGTAATCTTCTCACATAGAAGCATTAAGCTTTTATTTTTTTATATTTTATTTATAAAATTGGTTTTTATCTGCGAAAAAATATTCGGGAAAATAAAATAAATTTTCATTTAGTTGAAATGATATTTCGTGGTGTTGTTTTTTATTGAGCTTTTGGTTTTCTCTTATCATGTTCTGATGATAAATGCGTAAAGTAATAAATTTATATTATATATATATATATATATATATATATATATATATATATATATATATATATCCATAATAATATTATAAATGGGAAAGTAACTTAATCGTATATCTTCATGGCTAAACCGCTCAACTGATTTTTATGAAATTTTAGTTACCGCATGTATGAATTGAATGCCACCAAGGTCATATCTAAGGTATGTTTTTTTTTGTTGAAAATTTCGTTCCCTTCGGATACCTCCCGAACGAAAGTTTGTTTTATTTTCGTATTTTGCATAATTTCTTTTACGAATTTTACCCGAGCTGTATCATAATTGCTCAATTTTAATTTATTAATTTATACAATTTTGAAATAATTTATTTTCGTTTGGCTTGACGGGACCTAATATAAAGCCATCTAGTAAAATAAAGTAAAGTGGCAGAAGAGATAATGATACCAAGACCCAAAAAAGACAAAAAATCGTATATTTAATTGCTTCCAACTGTTCCAAATTATTCCAAAAAAATGATGCTTAAGAGACTCAAATTAATCATAAAACGAATAAATCTTAGCTTTTCTCATGAATTCGGTTTTAGAGAAAAACATTCGACTGTAGAATAGGTCAAAAGAATCACAGGTATAATTAAAGATGTATATGTACCGGAGAGCAAAAAAATATGTTCAAGTACTTTTTTGAATGCATATCACAAGCCTTTGTTAAAATATGGCGCAGACGACTAGAATATATAAAGTGTATCAAGATCTACAAAAGCAGTTTTTTTAAAATTCTAAAATTCTACTTAGCTGAGTGACATTTTTTTTGGGTAATTTTTAATTTTTTTAAAATTTTTTTATTTAAAAATATTTTAACTATAGGTTACATATAACTCGTATCATCTAGTGATTTGCTATCTATCTAGCTATCTTATGATCTAGTTTGTTTCGTTTTAGCATTACAACAGTATAAGCTTCTTCCAAATGCCGTTAACGGTAAACGTTTCAGTAGAAATGATGCGTTGATTATGTGATGCACTTTCCGTACTGCTTTCTAACGAAGTTTAATCACTTTATTTAACCTGTAATTAAATCACAGCCTATAATGTAGTTTTTTACTTAGGGTATGATTAATTTCTCCTTTTAACTTCAGTAGTGTTAGAGGTGATATTTCTCTGCGAGGTTTTATATTCTTTCGCTGATTGCCTTATACGTGTGGTTGAAATGTATCTTCCAAGTAAGATGCAAAAAATTCTATTTTTAGTTTAGCATTTGTTACTCAATTTACTACGTCATTTTTAGTTGCTGGTATTTGATCATTTGGTTTTTTAGACTAAATAGATATCGGCTATTCGATTCATACTTTTTAGCTCTGCCGTCTGCGCTTAAGCTTATTGCATAGGTATTATTATTTTGCTTTTCGTTTTTTACTAACCAACTGTCCGATCACCAAATAAGGGAAATTGTTGCGCGTCTTCTCTTTAATTACTGGAGTGTTAAATAAAGTTATTTTTTAATTTTGCATTTCAAAAACATTTCAAACATTTGTCTAAACGGATTTAAAAAGCAAAGATATGCTTTTAAAAGTTAAAGTTTTGATCTATATACAGAGAGTATATACAATTCTTCATAAAAGAAAAGCGAAGCGCTATTTATTTATACCCACACTTTTATAGGTACATTCAGTTTAAAAAATTCAGTGTCATTATTTATCATCAAATCCGTAAAAATACGGCAGGAATATAAAACAAAACAACATTTTTTGGGTTGGTATGAGAGATAAAAGCACAACGCTATCAAAACATCGAGAACAAAAAAAGTTTATAATGAAAAAAGTTTTGTGCTTTTTTTATGTTTTAAATTGAAATTAAAAATTAAACCGCGTATATACACTGTATGTATAGGATACTTGTTCGCTTATTTTTTTAATGGGTATTTTGTTTGTAATACATTTTTTGTTTATTCATCTTATTTATTATTAAAAAGTTTCATCATTCATCATTCATTCTTTAGTTTTATAAAATTCAGATTCTAAAAACCATATTGTTTGCCCAGCTATACATAGAATACATTTTATTTTTTTATTACATCTTTGACTTGAATTATGATTTGCATATAACATTTTTTTTTTGATTCAAATTTTACTTAAATGTTTGTTAGTCATAAAATTATGCTTCTTTACTTCTTATATTTAACTTAAAAATAACACATATTTACAACTTATATATATATATATATATATATATATATATATATATATATATATATATATATATATATATATATATATATATATATATATTCGGTTTGTTGATGTGCGTTGACATAATTTTTAGATCTCAAGATTACGTGGTGTGTCAGTGTGTGTGTGTTTGTTTGGCGGATTTAACTAATTAAACAAATATATATTTTATAGTCTGCGAACATTAATATTTTACGTTTTAAGGTCGAAAAAATAATAATTATACGCAGTGAATGAAACTCCATCAAACCACCCGCTTTATTGTAATGTGACCGTTGAGTAATTTATGTATTATATAGTTGCATCATAATATATAGTTAGACCAAAACGTATAAAATCAAATTTAACTAGGGTTTTGATTTCAATGAAACTAAAAACGGTTTAGGCGACTTCACTTTATATAATTATATAAAATAATTTGTATTTCGCTTAGGGTGTATGTTATTTATTAATAATTCGTGTAAAATCGAACATTTTTAATAGATCATCTTTATTTCTTTAGATATTCAGTGTGTCTTTTCAGTTTATTACAAAATGTTTTCGCTAAAAGTACATTACAAAAATTAAAGTACCTGAGTTCAAAAGCCTATAGATTGGGTTTTTTATTATTTTTTCACCAAAAGAGTTTACTTATCGGCTATAGTATGCACATTTTCTAAAATCACGTCTGTCCTTTGTGTTGCTTTATTAAGCTTTGGTACCACGGTTCGAAATCTTTTAAACCAGTTTCTTTTATAATTAAAAGGTAAATCGTTTAATTTAACTCTTATCGGATGTATTGTGGTTAGATTTACTATGTATATCCAAACTACTAATTAAAACTGTTAATGTTATGTAATTTTTTAATGTTATGTAACAAACGATACTCTACGGATGAAGAGGAACTTCTTCGAAAATCCCCAACCAACCTTTAAAAGAAAGAACCTTTACTACCACCAATCATTGTGAGCCTATATTCAGTGCTCAAGTATATTGACAATGACAGATGACGATATCAAAATGATAACGCTTAGTTTGAAAATGATTACCGCACAATTAAAAATCTACTCAGTATAATCTAAAAGAAACTGAAACTAACAAGAAAAATAGCATCCTATATATAATACGGAAAACCAATGGTAAAAATCAACTTAATGGTGAAAGCTAGATAGAGAAGTTAAGCGAATTTCAAGTTGAAATGAGGTCCAATTGCGCTAGCCCTCAAACAGGGTGAAACAATTTGAGTATAATTCCAAGCCACCATACAAAACACATGAAAATTAAAAAACCCAAATATTATAGTAAAGTTCACACTAGTTTCACATTAGTCATTAAACATAAAAAGAAACACAACCACACCAACAAATTTACTGATATGAAGCCGAGAGAAACTAGTCCACTTCACTTAGCTAAAAGTTACTCATAAATCTAAAAACTTGAAGTGCATGCTGAAAATTTCAAGAACTCTATGCGTGAAACAACTAAAGAGGCCATATTAGCATTAGTAGAAAACTTGAATAAGAGATCAACTACCCGAAAATCTTTGAACTGGAAAAAGAAAGGTGTAAGAAAAGGTGAATATGACAGAGAACCGTAATATATGACATGGATTAAAACAAAACAAAAATCGGAATATTATTTTGTAGATAAACGAGAATTTAATCGGCTCAATAACAAAGTAGAACAAATTGATTAATTAAAGAACTTAAAGAAGCTTGTACTAAAAATTATCTAAACAAACTGAGTCCTGAAGCTGATAAGAATTACTTTCTTTGGAAAGTTACTATATGATTTAAGAAACTATTATATATGGATTATAAATAGAAAATAGGCAAGAAGCAAAGCAAATTAAAATAAAACAACGTAAAATGTACTGTAATAAGATTACAAACTATGCTAAGCCTTTACTGTAAACGTGCTATAGCATCAGTAGTAATTAATTATCATGTGATAAGATTGGACTGTTTAAATAAAAAAATAAAAAATAAAAAACTTGAAACTGTATAATGCTATACTGTTGTATTTGACCAGATTATATAAGAAAGCTGAAATGATACCATATGAATTTTTCTATATGTAACAGTATAGTAATATTTACGAATAGAACTAATTTAATATATAAGTAAAGTCCATAAATTGTCAAGGCTACGTTATTCCAATTTCAAGGGAAACATATAATAATATGTCCCGTCTGTAATTAACGACTTCACTTTAAAATAGTTTTCAGAAAATTTTACCATAAGGCCATTTTACCTCGGTTTTGTAAGATGTGACGAAATTTTTATTTCATTCTACTTCAATGCATTTGTTAGGCCTATATTATAGAGCTTAAGTGAGTTGTCTGAAGTAAAGTTTCAAAATGAAGCGCGAGTACGTTTTACAATCGCACGGAAGAACAAAGCGGTCCTTTCTAGGAGAACCACTATATAGCCGAACCTGTAGACAGAAAAAGCATGAATGGTGGAAGGCTAAAGTCTTAAGAGTACAACAACTCAGCAATGAGCACATCTTACATAACTTCTTTAAAGGAGTAACCGGGCTATACCATTTCCTCAGACCTAGTTCTATCGCCATTTGCGACCGCAGGATGGAAACCTCCATGTTAAAATCGATGCAGTGCTCGAAGCAAGGAAGGAGCATTTGTTTGATTTACTAAAAGTTCCACAAGTGTCAAATGCTGTATTTGAATGTTATCAAATGCAGACTGTCGTGAGATGTGCATAGAGGACCCATCCTACGAGGAATTCACACTAGCTATATGCAGAAACTTAAAAAAACCGTTCTCCTGAGTTGATTGTATTAATTCCGAGCTCTTGATATTCGGAGGGGATACTTTGTGGAACTGTCTTTTCGACCTTATTCTATTATTATGGCCAAGCAAAGTTGTGTCTGATAAATGGAAATAGGCCGCGTTTTGCTCTATCCTTAAAAAAGCAGTCGTGCTAAATGCAAAAACTATCACGGCATATAGCTATCCTTTGCACAGCATACAAACTACTGTCTTACATAATATTGGAGAGAATCAGTCCACTGGTGGAGGAAATTGTAGGTGACTACCAAGGAGAATTTCGGTCAGTAACAAATTAAGTTTTTTCGCCAATCATGATTCTTTTTAGATATCTCGTGTCGTACATCAGATGTTTTTGGATTTCCAACAAGCCTATAACTCAATCTATTGGAATATCTTATGGTTTGGTTTTCGATGTCTGAGAATACCTCAAATATGTGCGTTTATGTAAAATGACAGTAATGCAGTCACAATGTTGTGTCAAAATTGAAAATAAGCTATCATGGAGTTTTGCAATTTGCTATGTACTGATACTCTTTAATCTTATGTTATAGAATTCATCTTTCGTAAAAGTGAAACACTTTAGGAAGTGAAACATCTTGCACCATCAGTCTAACCAGGTTTTGGCATATACAGATGATACCTGTGAGATTGGACTGAATAGCAACGATGTAAAAGAACTTCTCAATCTTTTGGTCGTCGTGAAGGACCTTCTCGGCAGGCAACAGTGAAAGTGGTGGAAAAATTTGAGCTGTTGGGATGAGTTAGTGATGTAAAGAATCGAAACCGTGTGCACCGCTCAAGAACAACTAAGAATATTACTGCTGGTAGTGTTGAAGAAAACCCAGGTTTGTCGATTCCTCGTAAATCTTTGGAATTAAACATTCCACAAACGACATTACATCGTAAAGCTCTTAAGGCTTTTAAAATTAAGTTAACACAAAAACTCTAGCCAGTCAATCACCATAAACGTCGTATCTTCGCTGATTGGGTCCTTCAGATGCATCAAAATGTTCCGGATTTTTATCGAAAAATCATCTTCAGTGATGAGGCCCATTTTCACCTTGGAGGCTATGTTAATAAGCAGAACCGTCGCATTAAGAGCTTTGAAAATCCAAGAATGACTGTTTAAAAGACCTTCCATCCTCAACGTGACACTGTTTGATGCGGTTTTTAGGCTAGCGGTATGATTGTACCTTACTTTTTCGAAAATGAGGCCGATGTAACTGTTACGGTGAGCGGATTGCGCTACCGAGCTATGATTAATGATTTTTTATGGACGGAATTGGAAATTATTGTCAGCAAGACTTTAACTTTTTTCTTTGAGGTCACGTGAAAGATAAGATCTATGTCAATGCTCTACAATCGATTTAAGACCTTAAAGATGAAGTTCGTGAAGTTATCGAGGACAGACAGCCGCAAATGTGCGAATTAGTCATGGAATATTTCATGAAAAGGATATGGTGCTGCAAGTGTAGCCGTGGCGGCCATTTGGCTGATATCGTTTTCAAATTTTAATGGCATACCATCCACTTTACAATGAAATAAATATTCGTTGATTTCTCGTAAAAACTACTCTTTTTTTTAATATCAAAATGAAACCTCTTATTGGAAAACCCGATATGATGGGTGGGTGTAAGAGATGGGCCCTGACGGATGAGTATGAGGCCGGTTAATGACATTTGAGAGAAAAATCATGCGCTTGGTTTAAGGCCCTAAGCGCGACGATGATGACACTTACTGAGTTTTATTCAACCACGAGATCAGAAATTTAATGGAAATTCCTGATATCGCTTATGAAATAAAAGGACAGCGACTATGCTGGCTCGGTCATGTTTTGCGGGCGGATCTTAAACGAATGGTTCAACAATCTCTGACAGGAGGGTCGAAATTTGTAAGGCGCAGAGGTCAAAATTTAAAATTTTTGTGGTCGCGTTTTTTTCTCATACATAAGAATCATAAGAATCGTTAGATCCGTGATGTTTTGTCTCATCGTTTCCACGTATAGCTCAGGAATGCACGGAAACCGCTAAACGGAATTATAAACATTACAAGTGGATCACAGAAAAATTATTCGTGATTACTGATTGTAACCAAGTGATTTAATGCCAGCTTTTCAGGGTGTGCACAAAATCATTTTGCTAAAATTATAGTTAAAAGTAAACGTTAAGTGTATTAAATTTTTTTTTAAATATAACACAGCAGTTTTTGACGACAAAATTCATAAATAATATTTTTTTGCAGTCTAAATATATAAAGTATTTATTTATAATAATGTGACCGGTTTGCTTTTACAGGTATGTGAAGTTTGATGTTTATATGCCGTGAACCAACTTTTGCAGCGACCATATTTCGTCAGATCAGGTACTCGTATATAATATAAGTATATAATAAAAATGTATATCAAACCAGCATAAATTGATAAGTCTTGCTATGTGCGGAGAGTTTCTATACTAAAAGAATTAAAAACGATGCAGTGTTTATATTTAATTAAACTTAATCAAATTAACATAAATTACAGCAACATTCAATTAAATTAAATCTCCCCACAAAACCCATAAATTATTCAATATCTATTAAAAACTTATTTGGTGATATGTATATATAAGTTATTTATGTGTATATGTATATGGATATATAATAACTAAAAGATAAAAACCAGAACTAAAATCAAGTTCTATCGTCAATAAAATTAAATCCATGATTACATACCTGCATGCATGTATACAATGCATTAATTTCTTTGTAAAAACAAATCCGAAATGCTCTTCTTTGAATATTCTAAAATTTAAATTAAATTACATTTTTTTAGATATCTATATATATATATATATAAGTATTTTAAATATATACACAACCTTTACGAGAACATTTTTATCGTAGAAATATATCAAAAGTATATCTTTGATATTAAATTATCTTTCGAGCTTTTGATCGTATATGTAAAGTATTCAAATGTAATTAATTTTGTTTAATTTATTTTCTTGTTAATTTCACGAGATAATAAATTTAATTGGATTTTACTCTTCTATTGTAATTGCATAATATGTATAAGAGTATATTTTCAGTGCTGCGCTAATATTTAGTATTGCCAGACGTGTTATGTTTAAGGTCTCTACATTCAACTTCATGCGAACACATATCCTTGTTATACATAACATCGCATTACCATTAAAGTGATTTATATCCTTTTTAACACAATAATAAAAAAAAACATTTTAAAAGCCAAAAAAAAAAATTGTGTGTGTAAATATTTTTATATGCAGATTAGGCATCAAACAAAAAAAGGATATATTGAAAATTGAAATTAAAAAAAAAGTGAAACCTTTAAATAAATGGGTTATGCAACAATTTAAATTCAAGGACATTTTGAAAATTTTGATCTCATATCGTTCTAGGAATTCGTTGAATACAATTGTGATCCTTTTTTTTTGGTCAAACTGACACTTTTTTTTCGCTGTAATTTATGATCAAACTTTGAGTGATCGATTGCGGTGACATTGACGTTACATAATATTGCGTATAGTTTTTTGTTGTATCTCGATTTGGCAAGTACAGGTCAGTTGTTTATAGTATTTGGTCCTATGTGGGTATATTATCGGATAATGTGGTGTCTGAAAAGTTATTGCAATTTTAGTAGTGTCTATTTAATTACATTAGAGACATATTTTAAAGATGTTTTGTATAGTGAGATTTTGGTGTTGTGAAGTGTCTGGAATATATAGTGTAAAAATGTGTTTCAGTGAAATATTGGTAAATGGCTATATACATATGTTGGTTAGTGATCATTTTTAAATGCACATTTTATAAGTGTACTTACGGGTTAAATACCCAAAAGTTTCATGATTTAAGTCCGATATTATAGTTAAATGAACCGATATCTTTTATTTTTAGTTTCAAACAAACCAAAATTTCAATAAGTTTTTATTATTTTATTTATAATTCTAATAAATAAATCTTAATTTAACCTTGCCCTTAAAATGGTAACCTATAGATCTCAACCTTAAAACTTATATGTATGTTAACAAATAAATTTTTATATATAAGTTTTAAGTGACAACGATAAAAAATATTTTATATATTATGTCTAGTATCAAATTACTCAATAAATTTTCATGATACTATTTTATGTGTTCTCACTATATATAGGACTTTTCACTATAGAAATTAAATTAACAAACATATGTTTGTAGGCTGGTAATGAAACCGCATGATATAACGATTGCGCCTAAAACTTTAAGGAGGTTAAATGTGAATATGCTTATCCCATAAATGGTTGGACGTTTTGCTCAGTTTGTAGCCCCTTAATTTTATGCTATTTAATCGAAAAATATTTCCGCAGTTATATAAAATAGTCCGTCGGCGTATACTAGTTTGATGTATGATGTGGTTAACATAAGTGGCGCTATCATAGATCGCAAGCTTCTCAAATTATTTTACATTTCAATTTTACATTTCGTAACTATACTCCAGCACTTGTTTAAAATATAGAATTTTGGGTTTTATCTCGAAAGCTGAATTCATTTAAACGATTATTTGGATAGTTTTGAAATAGTCCTACTTGTAAAAAGTGAGATAAATGTGAGATAGATGTTTTCATAATCACTACAATCAAAACTATGGTATACCTTCTGATTCAAGCACTGCAGCTTGACAACTATACTTATACCTTTGTTAATTTTATGTTCGATTCGTTGTTGTATACTTAAAGTGTTTAGGGTTTTTCAATATTCTGATTTTATATTTAATTAAATGTTTCCGTTTATCTGATTACTTTTATTATTATAATTGGACGCAGTTTTGAGCGAAGTTAAAAATTTAATTAAATATTAAAACATGATCTCATGTACATGCTCATATTGAAAAACATGTAATTATTTTCGATTTATTTGGGATCAATAGGCCAATGGTCATATACAAAGAATTAATGCCTTATTGCTTTTCAAAATATTTGCCATATATATAGAATCACACGCCATAAACAGAATCATTTATAACGTTATGTTATATTAATAAATTGAAGGAATCTAAAGAGCTTGGTGATTTATCGTTACCTTGTAAAGCCAGTTCTTGGCGTGAAATATATGATTAGTTATATAAGTCAATATATCCATTTTAATAATTGCATGTTTTTTCATTTTATAAGTATCATTAAAATTTCTGATTGATAATGAAAGTATAGAGTTCATCATATTTGAAAAACGGCCTTGCCCAAACTCTTTTACTGCTATCAGTTAAATGAGAACAACTATTTATACCATGTCTATTTCTAGCTTTGGTTAACTTGTTCATTACGTTGAAACCTGACAGAATTTCCTGCTGCAAATAAGAGATACGACCAGCAATATAACTTCTTTGATTTGAAAAATTGAAAATTGAAATTGGTTTTAGTCATTCCTTCTAAGTAAACATGATTTTTTGAGGTTGTTTTAATCGCATAAACTTCAACTCGAACATTTGTAAATTGTATACAGACAAATTGATTTTCACTATAATAATTGACATTGTGTGGGCTATACAGTATATCACTGGGAAATATAAACTGTA
>OY744475.1:144406021-144493521 GCA_963556175.1 Tipula confusa | reverse complement strand
TCGATTTATGTGTAAAACATATATTACTGGAAAACATATATTACTGGATAATTTGATCAGATAAACGTAGATTCTCCGTTTTGTAAGGTATGACTCGATTAGTTCAAAAAAGTAATGAAGAACACCTCATTGAATTGATTTCAATACTAAACCGAAACCCTTATGTCAGATTGTATCAAAGGATTTTCCTTTATCCATAAAGGCTTCGATAGTTAAACAACCAAACCTTTGGGCTTTTTTAATAGAATTTTTCAACTTTAGCACTGCTGGAAGAGAGTTCCCGGCACAAAATCCATTCTATAATATATTGAGATGAAGGGTTTTACAGTAGGGGCTGGAGTCATTAATACCCGATGTTTACTCTTGAAAGGCTTTCCGGAATTTGGAATAGTGATGACTTTGCTGATTTACAGTCTGAAAAATGAACTTTTTGTTTGTTAATATGCAAAAGAATATTAGTAACTTCCAATTTTTTGATTGGAACGCTTTGATTATGAAGAGATGACCTGAGAAAACTACTGACCCAGTTATTGACAACCTGTTTAAAAACTTGATCATTCAGGAACTCATTCAGAGTAGGTACCTTTTCGTAGGACAAAGATTGTTCTGTCATTTGCTTATAGGATATAAACCATATAAGATTAGACCTATTGAATTCGGAATTCGGATTTAGTTCACCAGCAGGAAATTAGTTTGGAATAGTATAGTTAACATAAGTTTTTAAAATTAATCCAGAATATATATATATATATATATATATATATATATATATATATATATATATATATATATATATGTATATATATATATATATATATACATACATACATATATACATATATATATATATATATATATATATATATATATATATATATATATATATATATATATATATGTATATATATATATATATATATATATATTATATATATATATATAATATATATATATATATATATACATATACATATACATATACATATACATATACATATACATATACATATACATATACATATACATATACATATACATATACATATACTCTTAAACCGCTCAACTGATTTTAATCAAAATTTCCGGGAATATGCATAATAGTCTAGAAATAGTTCCTGTGAAGTTTAGTGCCGAATCAAAAACATTTTTTGTTTAAAAACGAAATTTGAGAATAAAAATGCTAAAAAATAAATAAAATAGCCTGGATTTAGAAAACCATAAAGATACACCAACATACACTATCAAAAATGCGAAATTATAGATATCGACTTCGACAACAGTTATGGATCGTGCTCTACTCACCGCTACTTTAAGAAATATTTGATACCTATACATTATAATGTTAAGTATAATACTGCAATTCAGTAAAGTGATTGAAATACGTCAATCAAAATGATGAAGTCACTCAATTTTACACAGGACGCTTCATCCGCAACAATGAAGCAGTTTGACGAATATTCACTTTCAACATCAACGAACGATATATCCACTTATTTAACATTTGCTATCCACTTAAAAAATTGCCAACGTTTATATACTATATACACCAATCAAAATGCACAAAATAGAACAAATCCTTTTTCCAATTGTGCGCATCCGATGATTTCGATTAAACGTTGCAGTATACCCAAATATTATACACTTGGAATGTATATACATCGAAAAAACGTACGCGAAAAGAAAGCGAGATGCTTTGTTGCTTTGAAAAGCGTCGTTGGCTCAGAATGCCAAATTTTTAGAGACCTCAGGGCGTGGCTTATTTGAAAATAATCATCATTTTAATTCAACGCTAATAGTTCATATATGATAATATTTCATATATATATATATATATATATATATATATATATATATATATATATATATATATATATATATATATATATATATATATATATATATATATATATATATATATATATATATATATATATATATATATACACGTACTTTGTTCGCAATCATTCTCAAAATATGCCCACAATTCTGGGAAACTCATCTTTGTCAATTACTTACAAGACAGAGATCTGATGCGAGAACATCAATTGGATGTAAACGAGCAACGACATTTCGTGTAAACGCAAACAAAACTTTAATTGCTGATGAAATATATGTCTAAGACCAATTCAAACAAGGTGTTACCAATGAAAGTGGAGGAATATTTTTCATTGAAGCTCCAGGTGGCGCCGGTAAATCATTTCTAACCAATTTAATACTGGCGTCGGTTCAAATACCGAATACCACCATACATATATTATAATTGTATGGTCGGTGGTGTGAAATATTTGCATAAACCATAAAAATTGCTTGAACATTCTGGTTATTCTTGGGGCAATTCCACATGAAATGGTACTAATTGAAGCTCTCAGCTTTTACAATAGTTCCATTGTCGAGCTTATTGATACTACGCATATATACATCGAGCAAACTGTAAAGTATTTATTTGAGGTTCTTTTAATTAGAAGAATGGTTTCTTCTAAACAAAAAAAAAGCTTGTTTGGGGCCAAAGCTCTCCCAATTCTTTCGCGGTTAATTTAAACTCTTACTTTACGCTGTCGCTAGCCAAATCGAACACGCACAAATACAGGTTACGACCCAAACACCGCAGCTTTAACCACTGTGCCAATCGCTCGGTCACATCTCGCCTTGTGTTATTTCCAGCAACGTAAAACTTTGGTGTAAGGAAACTAGGCTGTTGAGGTTTAGGGTGCTCTAGGATAATGAATTGGGTAAGAAAATAGTGACTTTCATTACGGTAAATCACCTTCAAAAAACTTATTTCATTTTTAAATTTTAGGTTGGAGAAATTAGTCTCGAATTGTTCCTCGTTTTCTTTTGTTAGGCGGTTTAAACTGTTTGAAGATTTAGAGGACGGTGAAGTATACCGTTGTTACATTTGCATATGATGTTCATTTGTTTATTTGTCTTTTAATAACTTTGTTTATGAGAAACGAGTGGCCCATAGATATTGAGCGTTTATTCACTTAACATAAACACATTTTTATAACCGCTGCTCTAAAAAGAATTAGTGTAAGTTAAATAGTAAATTAGTTCCATATTTAGTAGTAGATACCGTTTTGTTAAAATTACTTACAGGTAATTTTTGTATATGTAACTTTAAACAATAAAAGAGTTAATATTTGATAGGCATTAAACTATAAAAAGTAATTTTATTGTTGATTCAATATGCGGATATAAATCAAATAATATTTATCACATTAAACCACCATTTTATGCTCATACACCATTTATCATGCTTATCTCATACCTCGGCACACTATATTTACCATTTATATATAGCATATATATGTGTATGGAGTATAATTGTTAACGTTTCAATTTCTAATTGTTTTTTTTTCTGTTTGTTTGATTTATTATTTTATTGCCATTTTATTATTCACATATAATAAATAATATAAAATAAATAAACGATATGGTTCTCAGGTATTCTAAAAGACATAATTGTTATACATAAATTACATAATGTAATAATAAATATAAATCAATCTACCAATTCAGCTGTAAATTTAATTGTTTTTTTTTATATGTTTGTGCAAATATCATACATTTTAACTATGTATATATATATATATATATATATATATATATATATATATATATATATATATATATATATATATATATATATATATATATACACTTATTTTATCTATTTAACGTTCGCAGAATATATTACATGATATACGAGTATATAAAGAGCTTCTTGGCAATTATATTGTCGGTTCAAATATTTTTACTATAATAAAACGCCTCTTTTGTCAAAATGAAAGTAAACATTTTTGATGAAAAATTACATATTTACCATATTTGCGATGATACCTTTTTTCACACAAAGTAAAAACTCATCTATCGATTTTAAATATGAATATAATATATAATGTATAAAATATGTGTTCTGGCAAAACATCCCTTGTGTGCTCTACGAAATAATCCCCTATGTGAGTATCATGTTTTTTTACGCATGTATCTAAAATATACGATACGTTTATTTTTAGAAGAAAATGTAATTTCTTTTCTGTATCAAAATGATGTATATATATTCCATCGTATATATATATATATATATATATATATATATATATATATATATATATATATATATATATATATATATATATATATATATATATATATATATATAGATTAAATAAATTTCGCAAATAATAAAAATGAGAAGTACATATATGTATATATGTACCTACATTCTATATAAGTAAATAGGGGTAAATTGTATTTATATTTCATAAGATGTAACCGTGAATATATGCGTATACTCGTTACAACATCATGGTTCCATATAGAATATGTACGTTATAAAGATGTCTAATAAATTATATATTCGAATATATAAGTATACACATATATAACACAACATAATATATGTAACATAAATAAGAAAGAAGTCATGGTGAAATTGAAATTATATACTTTGTGCAAATGGGAATAACTGTTACGAATTACATTACAAACAGTACAATGCGGCAAAATATATGCTACGAAAAATAAATTATGGAACATCTTAATGCGTTAGCAGTAATGCATATTAACAAGAAGGAATCTTAATGAAATTTAAATATTCCTTATTTTTATATGTACATATTATACTACATAAATAATATTTGTAAAATTTCTAATGTTGTTTTGGACCGAAGTATTTTAGTCTTTGTTGTGATTTAACAGCCAGAAAAGCTCATGTTTTAAAAAATGTATATTTCTACAATTTAAGTAGACCATATATAATCACAATGTTTTAAATGTAACGATTTGTTGATAAAAATTAATTTTTTTTTATTTAAACTCTCAACACTCCAACGTACAAAAAAAAGAAATAAAACACAACTATTGACAAAATTTAAAGTGTTGAGAAGTGTTTTTAAAGTGTTTTTAAGACATCCTATGTCTTAAAAACACAGTCGAAAAACGTTTCCAATAAAAATATTCTGAATAAAAATGTTCTGGTGGGTGGCTAAAAAAAACAAAAATTCAAATAATTTTAATTATATAAAAAACATAATTTACAAATAAAAATAAATATTTAAATCAATATTTAAAAAAGATTATCAGGTAAAAAGATTATCAGTAAACAAACAAAATTGAATAAAATAAACAAAACAAAAAAAATTAACAAAATGTATAGAAATATGATTAAATAATGCATAAAAACATAAAACTGATATCCTGTTTTTCAAATAGCAAGCATTACACGGATCAATATTACTTATAATCTTTTTTATTGACATTAATTTTTAAATTTGAAATTGATCTGAAGCAAAAAAGCGTTTTTTGCGATAATTTTAACATTGTGTTCAGAAAAACTTGTGACGTGAAATTACTAAACGAAGGAATAGCTAAACAAAGAGAAAACTATAATACTCATACTGTTCGACTAAAAGTAATTAGTTTGAATGAAGCGGATGATTACAAAAACTTTTTTCGGATGAGCGAAAAACAGTTCGAAATACCACCATGAGAAAATGTATTTCTGTTCACGAAAGTCTGGCATTAACTCTGAGATATCCTTCTAAAGGAAAAGCTTTGAAGACCCTCCGTAAACTTTGAAGTTTTTGTGAGCTATACGTCACCTGCCTCAATAAGTAAAGTCATCCTTCAGACATGCGAAATTCTTATTATACTATATTGGAAATAAAGTATAATAAAAGGTCTTATTAGTTATTTCAATGTACATGTATCATACATAATAAGTATTTTATGGGTTAAAATTGTTTAAATAATTTTTAAATATAGAAGATGGTCCAGAACTTGTTTCTGACTGTGACATTGAATTATTACTGTTTGATTGTTGGTGATACTACTATCCAAAACTGGCTATCTTCTTGATATATTTAGATGGAATCCCTATAGCTTGCCCAAGGCTTTCTTCGAATAACATATTGCTAATGGCTTTTTCAGAAAAAAGTCGTGTTGGTTGGAATCCAAACCAAGTAGTTTTTCGCCCCAAGCTTCTCAAATTGTAGGTATTATCTTTTTGTTTCAAATACGGACAGGGTTGTGCTCAACCGTTTCTCCTATAAACCTAGCGTTTTTTTGATTGTATTGGTGGTGGCAGTAGCCATGATCTTTATGCATAACTCTCTAGTATTAAAGATCGTGTATTCACTTTTACTAGTGCTATTACAAAACCCCACAATGCAGGTGCCATGTATTATAATACATGGGTTTTTAGACGTTGTTGTATATATATATATATATATATATATATATATATATATATATATATATATATATATATATATATATATATATATATATTTGTAATCATTAATGCTCGAAAGAAGTTTATCATGGTTGATCATATACTACTGTTTATATACTTCGGCTGTTCCACATCCCGATCTTTTAGATGCCACTATTTTTCTTAGCTCCTTTCAATAATTTGTGCGCAAAGTAGTCATTTTGTTTACGTATAGGCACAAATTTCACTTTCCTTTGTTAATATAATTTGGACTTGTTGAATTCCTAAGTTCAGGCAAAGTTTCTTATTTCTTAATAAATTGAATAAGATAATTTTTTGCGATATGGTCCTTGATTGTACAATTTCGATTCCCGATAATTTCCTATCACTTACTTCAATGGTATCGTAACCATATAGGTATCCCCACTTATTTCACTTATTTTGAAATTGGTTGAACTTTCAAGTTAACAAAATCGTTTAATCATGAAATTAACAACGTATATTGACGAATATTGATGCAAACCCTAGTCACGGTTATTAATAATGACAATATCCCCACCACGTATTATATAGTATTGATGTTTAGAAAATTCGCATTTTCATCATTACCACTACCGGTCATCAATATTCAATTTATTACACTTTATTCGATCAAAAATATTGTTATTCTGATAGTAATTAGCCAAACCTTCTCATTTGCAAAAAACATGTTTGTGTTAAGAATGATCTGTAAATGTATCGGTAACCGGTTAAAAAATAATGGAGCAGCAATTACATAATACTTTCTAAAAGTTTCAGTGGATAATTTCGGTATCTGCATCATGTTGCAATCACGTAAGTTGTAAGAAGCAATTCTTCTAGAAAGTCACGTGCACTTTTAGAAAAGAATAATTTTTAAATCCGGAAAACGTACAAATGTTGTAATAGTAGAACTCTGGCCTGCGCAAATAATTTCCAAGAACGATCCGTATACGATGTTTAAAATGCATTATAAGTAAAATAAAGTTGTGTAACGTAAGTAGTGGTTTGATAGTGCAAAAATAAGCACCGAGAACCAACATGTAAGCATAATGAAAGTTATGCAAAACAGAAAAAGGGTAAAAAACGATCTAAGAAGATACACTGCTCTTCAGACTGAATTTAACTTAGTTTTGAGTTATTATACCCAATTTCAAACAATCACTATCACAATTTAAAAAATTGCAATTAGCTGAGTGATAAATTATATCTGGCATTTATTTTATATCATGAACATCTTCTAATCTAAACAACATTATCTTAGATTTTTCGTTCAAGATCATTGAATGATCGTCAAACCATTTTTGTAGTATATGCTCAAATCACAATTAATACTAGATACAACATCTTAAAAGACAGTTCCAGAATAGTTTACTGCCATATCATCCGAAAAAGCAACCACTTTCCCCTTCAACCTAATTAAAAAAAATATAAACTAGGAACAATAAAGGTTCCAATACAGAGCCCTGTGGTACACCGTATTTATTACTAAAAGGTAAACCACATGATTTACCTATACTTTTACAATAAATGATCTGTTCGATTAATAAAAATGAAACCACATGTGAGGTACTCTTATAACACCAAAAAAATATAACTTATCCAAAAGAAGATTATGATCCATCATATCAAACGCTTTTTTTGTGCCAATAAAAACAGAAGCAACAATTCTCTTATAAGTTATCTAAATTTAAATGAACATTATTTAGAAACTCTATACTAAGGCTGATTCAGTACCTTTACAAGATCTAAATCCAATATAAAAACTAAATTATTCAAAACATTTTAATTCGTTTTTTCATTGCCTTTTCCATTACTTTTGAAATAACAGGTTGTAGCTATACAGGCATCAACCGGAACAACAAAAACGTGTTAGAGAAATTAGACACACGGAGCACACGACGAAATCCTCATGCTATAGATCTTAATTCTTTAACAATATCAACAAATCATTAGCAATATATTCGGGTTCTGTAACAATAGCAGAATGTGTATTTACAATTTTTTCTATCGGATTATTACTATTCGAATTGTTATTTAAAATTGCATTGTCAACAGCCTAAATTTTTTACTGTCATGGCTACAACGTTCAAACTTTTTCAATTCTAATTTGATTGTTATATTATTTATAAATTTATTTTAGTAAATGTGAGGGGCCAACGAATACTAAGAATAATCAGTAGTTTTGATGGCGCCGATTATTTTTTTGATAAAATAATCATACATGCTACATATGAATGTGGGATTGTAGAATTTATAAGACTTTGAACTCATTGTGATTTTCGCTACTTTCCATTGCATCGGAACCAGTAGCGGATTAAGTTTGGTTGAGGTCTCGGGCGCACAAACAATATTAAGACCCTGATAAAACTCAGGGTCTTAAAACTCTATTCTAATAAAATTTCAATAATATGTTGTACGTGTAGAATAATATTTTGGTTAAATTATAAAGCATGAAAAATCCTTTTTGTTTTACAACCTTATTAACTACCATCACATAATCAATAATTTGTAGTAAATCACTCTTTTATATGTATATATATATATATATATATATATATATATATATATATATATATATATATATATTATATATATATATATATATATATATATATATATATATATATATATATATATATATATATATATATATATATAATAGCCATATTATGTAGTCTTTCCTCTGACATTGCTTTTCTTAGATAATTGTTTACTGTTTTTAGACAAAACCCTCCCCTGATAAAATGAACGCTCCCCTGATACGTTTGGAATTGGCATGGTTAACAAAATTGACAAAACAATTTCCACATTTGGAAAAGTTGCTTTCAAATTTAATTCTTTTTTGTATATATTGTTAATCGATCTCTTGTCTTCTTCATTTAAAAAGATAAAAAGATGTCCCAACTCTTCTTTAAAATTACTTGAATCAATGTCATATTTTTACATTTCTATTAAATTATTGATACATGGTTTCTTTACACTCAATATAAATTATAATCACGAAAAAAATCGAAAATTACTCATAGATTTTCATAGATTGTTGACGTTGCTGACGGAGCATGTTTTGTTTGTCTTGCTTGACTATTGTACTTGCCTGACATATTTGCTGCATTATTGTAAGAGCAATGTGTCTATTGGGAAAATTTTTAAAAATCTTTCTCTAACATCCTCAATTGTTAATAAATAGCGTACTATACAAAAGTTAGTTGATCCACATGCATAACTTCGCGTGTAGAATCTAAAATAATACTATAATACTTTACGCATTAAGTTCATCATACGTTTGATGCGATAAGTAATTTACAAGATCGCTACTTTGCATTCCGTATTTTTGCAAGCGCAACTTTAAAAAATTGTCATATTCGTCCAAATACTTCGAATATTTGACTATTTACTTTTTTCGAAGATGTTCTCCTCTCATTACGGTATCTAAAATCAATACCCAAACTAGCGAAGATTTTTATTATGGATCTCTCTTCAATAATTTTCTATTTGCAATGTAATTTGCAGATTTTAAATATCAATGTGATTTAACGTAGTATAATGCACACATTGAAGCGACGTGTTCTTTTGATACTTCATTTTCGGACAAAATTATCCGAATATTTTAGTCAATTTAGATTTTGAGCCCGAAAAAATTTTGCATACCGATAGCAATAAATTGTTTTGGATGGTTAGGAAAAAATTTAAAGATTGCTGCCCCGTCTCTAGCACTGGTTTCCACGTATTTTTTGCATACGAGGTTCGAGTAAAGTGATTTTTTAAGATTAGGCATATTATTTTAATTTTTTTGTGTTTAAAAATTCTAATTCTAAAATGCGTTGTGCAAGGCTATTTGCATTTCAGCTGGTAGCAATTCTTAAATAGTGGGCCATTATTTTTTCTTGTTAAGTATGCACGGACTACAATAAAGGTAGACAATGACTTTGATGGTTTAAATTGTCGTTCCGTTATTTTTTTTATCTTAGCTTGCTACTATGTGTATTTGCCAATATTTCTATAGTCCATAGATTTTTGTATTTGGTCCTGCGCAGCCAGGTGTGAATTGATGGCTTCTGAAGTATTTCTTGCAGAACTTGGTTTAGTTAACTTTGAAGTTGGATCCAATGTAATTGTTATAGTTTCTATGTTTTATCCTATATCTCTTTACCTGTCTTTAGGGATATTTACTGGAATCAATCATTTATATTGTTAATGATAGTTGGAATTGAAAATTTAGAGGAAAAATTAATTTTTTGTCGTTGTCAGGTTCTCAAATATAGCATTTCTAATCTTATAAAGTTAAGAGTCTTAATAAAAGATACATTAGATGGTTTAAACATGGTAAATGTTTGGCACAATAAAAACATATCAATAAAGTTACATAAATTAAAATCATCTGATATTGTACTTGCAGATGGTAGGAATAGTCAAACTATTAGAAACTTAAAATAATTTTCGTTCGAAGGAGCGTTCCGGGAACGTTACTATCCAACTTTGATAGCAGCAAAGTTATCATTTAAAACTTGATGATCAGTTAGGATTTAGTTTGGCAGTAATTTCATAATTTACTTCATATTTTCAGCATAAACCTTTCATCAGCATAGATTCTAATTGCCTTCTATTTCTGTATCAATTTAATAAAAAAAACTTGAATTAAAAATTAAAATCAGTGACTGAATGGTGAAAAATGTAAATATTTACATTTCACAAATGTTAACAGAAAGTTCTGTAAATTAGTTCACATTTGAACACATTTATTGGTCTTAGTGGTACAAATAGTGGTAATGTAACATAAACCAAGACGAATTAGTTGAGCATTATCACGAGGCTTGAAAGATAACATAGAAATTAAAAAAATTATAGGGACGCAAAAAGTTAAAATTGCGGAGGGCGCCAAGTTAGCTTGGACCGGGTCTGATAATATCTAATCATATATGGTTTTCCAGATGATATAGAATCGATTTAATTAAATACCACCAAAAACTTATAGCGCATCCATTTTTGTTTACATAACTTTCTCATTCTAACTATAAAATTTCATATTGTGTGTAGTTCTAAATGCTTGCGAATTTTGCATGAGAAAAATGTTAGGTAGTTATAAATCACACATACGAGTAAAGTTTTACAATTTTCAATCTAATAATGAAAATGTGGATTAGAAACATACATCTTATGGAAAAATTATCTAAGCCTATAATTAAAATTATACAAAACTTTTTTTGCATTATTATAGAAGGATATCCTAAATTTTTGATTTCTATATGTATATGTATAACATATGTATATTTAGTTCTTAAAATATAACGTGCGGATTAAATCTATGTAACGAATTTTATGTATCAAACCAATTTATTTTATTTATATACCGCAGCGTTAATTTCCGTTTTAATGCATTTGATAATGGATTTCTTATTTTTATAATTTCCGATAAAAAAATATACAAGCGAACCACACGGAACCATAAAAAAACTGTATTTAACATAAAATATTATAATTATCCTGTTTTATATAAACATACTATACAAATATGTATATATACATAAATACATATACACATATATATATATATATATATATATATATATATATATATATATATATATATATATATAATATATATCTATATATCTATATATCTATATATCTATATATATATATATATATATATATATATATATATATATATCTATATATATATATATATATATATATATATATATATATATATATATATATATATATATATATATATATATATATATAAATTTAGCACATAAACTGAATTTATTTTTTAATAATCATATAAAAATATGCTCACCTAGAATAATTTTAATGTTGCCACCAATAATTACATTATATATATAATGTATATGAGATAACACCAGAGTATATTATGTATATAAATAATGTATTCAACCTGTTTTGTGGATGAATTTTATTAAAAAAAAATCGTTGATGATAATGATATACCCATATTTAACCCCGGCCGTGTAACATCACGAAACCAATAGCGTTGAATTATTAAATTTTAATCCTGCGTTTGAGAGTTGACATGTATATATATGTACATATATAATATCGTAAAATTATGTAACTTATTTTTGTAAGTGTCATATAAGCCTAATATAATATTAATTTGTGCCTAAAACTTTTTTTCGTCCTCTTGTAAATAAAATGTGCGTGCTTGTGTAACAACTAAAACTCATTATTTAATTTTCAATTAATATGTTAAATGAAAAATTAAAAACAAAAATATATTTTCTCGTGCTAAGAAAGAATAATTTTTTTTTATGGATAAATATAAATTATTCAGAATAGAAAAAAGACTAAAATATACATAAGTATATAGTATATAACGCCGCGACCACCCATGAATAGAGTAAATAAAAATTATAGTTTGTATTACGTGTATGGGTATATAAAAGAGTCCATTACAAAATTAAAAATATAACAAAATATAGTTTCAGGATAGCCGTCCAATTAAAACTGAACGATTTTAGGTCGACTGCACCATATTTTGTGTATAATATGTAATATAATATATAAAAATAATGAAAACTGGTTAAACATTTAAGAATTTTTATCCAATCATTTATTTAATATGTATAGAATTTATTTTATTCTAATTAACATACAGATTACTATTTTATGTAAATCACCCGAGATAACAAAATTAACCCATGGAAATATAAAAAAATTAAAATAAATTTATTTAAAATGTGAACAAAATATTATGTAAATTTTTTTTTCGAGTTTTATAAAAATTTTTAATCTACTCATATTACATGAAAATATATACAACACGATTAGAATCGTGGATGGACAACATGGTGCGTTTCCATCCATTTTGAAATAAAAGCGATACTTTTTTATTTAAGTATAATTTATTATCATTGTTAAATTTTTTTGTAGTTTGTTAATTTATAACTTTTTATCCAAAATTTCAAGTTTCTTTTATGTTTAATTTATAAAATTATATATACATTTTTCACGTCTAATAAATTACCCGTGGAAGATTATCTTGACTTTGAAAATGGTTCCTACTTCTTAAAACATATTTATACCTACTTCAAATATATCGATATAGATTGTGTTCTTGTACAGAAAATTAATCGCCATGATGCATTTTTCCAGGCATCTTGATTTTTCTAAACTGTAGTCTATGTTTTGTTAAACATCCTTTCATCGTAATCATTTTAAATTTTATTAAAAAAAAAAAAAAGGGTTTACAAGATCAAAATTAGTTTTAATACAATCTTGTGCAATTGAACCTGCGGTAATAATTGACCAATGTTGCAAAACTTACAAAAAACCATATTATATATACTGAAATGTAAAAGATGTTTCGATATAGTTGGGTTATGGCTATCGTAATGGCTTATAAACAGAGGCAGATTTATAATGCTGACGGTTCTGCGAGCAGTTGCAAAAAGAGGCCCTTTTCAAATATAAAAGTACTTTTATGTAGAAAAATTTTCCAAATAAAAAAATAAACACAAACAAATTTATAGTGTATACCTGCACTGCGGTATAACAAAACTTTATCATAATTGAATTACAATTATTGTGTACCGTTAAGCACGAACTCAAAAAATAATTAGATGTGCTTCTTTCTGCATTGTTTTTCACAAAACTGTCAGTAATTTTGTTAAAATTCGAAGGTCCTGCAACAATGACAAAATTGCATAAATGTTCTTGCGTATCATTGAGCATTGTAAACAATTTTTTACTCGTTTTAAAGTGCTGAACAATCTTTCCACCAACATTTCAAATAGGTAATGTCCAAAATATTATTAATATAGTTTCAACTTTTGAAAACGTTGATCTTAACTCGTCACGAATCAATTTATAAACATGTTTCTCGGTGAAGTTGATTTTAGGGTGTGTAGTGGCAAAGTAATCAAAATATTTTATTTCTTTCTCAAAAACGGCTGCATCGATGTCTCTCGACATTTCACAATGGTTTTTTATGCTTTTAATTTTTCTACACTTATTTAAATCCCTTTGAAACATAACTTCGGAAATGTTTAATATGAAATTTATTGACTGTTGCCTACTATTTGTAATGTGGATACACACTGTAGCGGTAGACAATGAAAAATTTTAAATGTTGGGCGCCAGTCTACCGGCACGTGCATTAGCCAGTCACTAGCTCGCCGAGTAGGTTTACTCGGCTGAGTAACACGCTCAAACTACAACTACTACTTACGTCACGAACACACATCTAGAGAAGGATGAATGAAAAAAGAAAAACAAAAACGAAAAACAAGAAAGAACAATCTTTTCTATCGGACGACGCACACCAAACTAACATACACGCGAATTAACTTGAAACCTGAAGAAAAACAACGTTATCACTCAGTTTATATATGTTCAATCACTTTTTCAATCACTTATTTTATAGGAAACCATATACGCAACTAACGTCATTAAATGAGAAGCACACATAGAGCGCCGCTCTAGCACCACGTTCTTTACAAAAAAGACGTGTGTTTCTAGTTTATAACTTCTCTCTTTTCTTTTTAGATTTTCTTTTATTTTATTTTTTTAACTCTATAACTTATTACACCAAAATTAAGTTAATTCACAATACAATTTTTCAAACAAATCATACTACCATTTATTACATTGAGGCCCATCATTCTATTTGTTAATTTCTTTTCTTTATTTTTATTTTTTTTTATTTTCGCCTTTCTCGTTTTGTGTCCGAATTTGCAACCCTAAAAATCTCTTTTTCCTTTTTTCGTGTCGTCGCCATCACTCATCACCTTGTCCATCCCCTCCACTTTTATGAGTATTAGCTATTTTCTTTTACCCGACGCGGCTGCCATCTCCACGCCAGCTCATTGTTGGAAAACATGAAATTATACAATAACTTGGTTTAGGGTTGCACTTTTATGTTTGAGTGCGGTATGGTGGAATCATTGGGATTTCGAAGTAAGGATTAGGAAATGACTCTAATTTCGGTTATGGCAATCGGTGCCCGTTCCGAGCTGGTAGTCTCATGCTCTATGCATTTTATATATATATTTTTTCGTTAATGATACTCCGTGTCTTACCGTATGGAACGTCACACATTCTACTGGACTATACTAACACAACTGATATTACATTTACAAATTAAATAATAAGTGCATGTTTTCTTTGTGTCACAATAGGTTCTTCCAGTCTGTCTTTTGAGCCTTGTATTCCGTTAGTGTGTCGTTGAACCATATAATACTTTCAGTAAAAGGCAAAATTGCGACAGTTAAGGTAAGAGCTTTCGCTTTTATTGAAGTATAATCATTCCTTATTTTAATTAAATAACATTTAAGTGAATCCAATAATTTAACAGCCATTAATAAACCACTACTTTTGGCGTTAGATTTACTAACAGCATTTATTCGCTGTAGAAGTTTTTTCCACAAAATAATGAAAAATGCGTGTTCATATTTCTCAAATTTTTGACTAATGATTTTACTTTGGTTTTTTGGTAAGGTTTTTCATTTTCTGAAATGCGCAATTTCGGAATAAGAATAGCTTTCCGTCCATATCTTTTGCCATCCATCTTGTGTCACTATTCCTTTTTAATAACTTTTGGTTGGTATAGGCGAAATTTTAAGATAGACCAACGATGTGTTGACGAGTAAAAAAAGTGTACAATTTTGTACAAAATCAAAAATTCGTTACAGAAGGAAAAGCCTCAGCTGCATATAGTGACCGAATAAGTTTAACGAACGGCTTGTTCAAGGGACATAAAGTGCACTGTCTGATTCGCGTTTATGTTTTGCTTGCAAACCATTATATTCCCATTTATATTATCATACCTTTGACCTCTACAATTTTAAATATCTCTCCGCAGTGTTTCCTTACTATTTAAAATACGTAGTGCAAGGCAAGATAGTTTGATGTATGAAACTGGATAGGAGTAAAAATAAAAATGCTCTATGATTTCACAAGAGTGCAGATACGTACCTCAATACTATAATCAGCTAATCGATATGAATTATATCCGGGGTGGAATCCAGTGTATTATTGAATAATATTGAGCATTTTTCATCTAATCCGTAAAACCTTTACGCGGCCTGTCCACTATGAGCATAAGAAACCCGTTGTAAATTTTATAAAAAGTATATACGTTTTCCATTTCAATGTACAATGTTAAATGTACGCCTGGGACTGTGTTTTGTAAATTGTAAAATTTTTAAATTCTCCTCTTTATAATCAAATAAAAATTCATAAGCATATATAAGTTACAAACGGTGTCCTATAAAACTAACGCAAATATTTGAGTTTCAAGCCTTTTGTGCGGTTAAAATTTCTTTCGATTAAAATTCATAAATTCGACGAAATTCTTAGTATTTAAGCTTATCTAAAATTTCACCAAATTTCATCGTTTTGAATTCGGTTTGGTTAAAGTTCTAAATTTACCTTATGAATTATCAACAAGCATTTTATGCATTGCTTGTTGATAATTCATAAGGTAAATTTAGAACAGCAAGGAATAACATATATATATATATATATATATATATATATATATATATATATATATATATATATATATATATATATAAATATAAATAAATATATATATATATATATATATATATATATATATATATATATATATATATATAGATATATATATACATATATATATATATATATATATATATATATATATATATATATATATATATATATATATATATATATATATATATATATATATATATATATATATATATATATAATTCATGAAGAACATGGTATGGGTATGATTTATTTTAATCGTGCTTGAACTCTAGTAACCTGTCCCGAAAAATCACGTATGATCTTAACTTTATATTAAATTATTATTGAAGTAAGCTTGCTTAATTCCACATTTTTTTGAAACATTCCATTTATCCATTTATTTAGATATAATTTTATAATAGTCGAGCGAGTATCACATATTTTGCAGATTCGTTTTTTGTCATCCAGCCATTAAAAATCAATAGACTACTGACCCCTAAAAAATTGGGCACGTTTAATTTTTTTGACGTCCTAAGAAGAAAAAAAGTTGCAATTCAGAAATTATTTTTAATGTTTATTGCCGTTGTTTTACTGAAATATGGACATGGATGACGACACTGGTCATACGTTTGGGAATTTCCTTTAAATCTTCCTTTAAATATTCCAGGGCTGCTTTCCCGATATCATTGGGTTTGTTCTTGTAACATTCGCAAGCATCTTAATTAATATTATCCTAAGTTATATAAATAAATATATATATATAAATAAATAATTTGTGTAGCTTAAAAATATATGTAAATATACAAATATGGACGAATTGTAATCATATGTTTTTCCAATTTGAAACTTTTCATGGAAATGTATTAAATGGATACAATTTTATCCAAAACCGCAACACAGACGATCAAAAAACAACCTTGCAAGATCCACTTAAGTGCAAATATGCAGATGTAAATAAATTTAAGTTGAATTTAATAAAAAATTGGTAAGGATTATTTTAGTAGGCAGGTTTTATTTTTGACTGTAATAACTAGCTCTGAGTGGAAGCTTTTATTCATTAATGGTGTTAGTTTTAAATTTGTTGAATAAAATGAGCCGTGGATTTAAGACCGTTGCACTTTTCAACTAATCTTCGCTAAGCGATGTGAAATATGTTATCGCTAATAGGTTATATATCACGTATTTAAATGGATCGTTGTACACTTGAGCTAAGCTATTCGAGATAATTATTTGTTTCGAGCGATGAAAACTAACTTAGTTCAAGTTGTATTTCCTTTAATAATGTCAGCGATATCATTGAAATGTTTTTATAAAATTAAAACATACTATGTGAAAAGACAATATAGTTTTATTTTTAATATTGAATATTTTGTTTTATATTGAATGCCCGTCAATTACATCCATGTATGTGTGAGCGCTGTTATACTTCAATTAGTTTAGTTTAAATGTGCAACTTAATGAACTAAGCGGGCTATACTAAGCTATGCTGAATTATTTTCATCGCTTAGCTTAGTTGAAATGTGCAATGGGCTTTACAGTTGTCTATATAATTATGTTAGGTCGGTGAATATTTTAAAGTTTTCTTAATATAGACAGCTTTAAAAAAAGTCTTAATCAGACTTAGCTACTCTAAGTGATTTCATTTTGCATAAATATTCAATTTTTTATAACGTTTGGTTGGAAACTGATAGCTTTATTAAACTAGGACGATGTTTGGGCCATACATGTGTTGATTGGAATTTTAACAAATATAAGTCATTGTTAAAGGAATGTGCTTATGCTAGATTTGTGCTGAGAGGCAAAATCATGAGGATGATACTAAATCTATGAAGATAAAATAAACAAATTCGTTGAATAATTAAAGCAGCATTTATGTAGAAAGAATTTGAAGCGTGATAAGCAAATAGTATAGACATTAAACATTAAGTTGAAGAAATCCATAAACCTGGTGAAATAATATCAGAAGTGAAGCAACAAAAATTGTTTTTGACTAATAACGAAATAAAAGTAGTAACAACCTATCGAAGAAGAAATAAAATACACATAAAGTCGATACGATCATTGAAGTTGATGCCACTTCTTATAAGAAAATAATGGAGGCTAAAAAACATAATATCAATTGAACCAGAAGCCTAATCATTCGGTTTAACAAGATTTTATAAATGTAATATTTACTTTCATCAATATGGTAAGTTTACAAATACCGAGCAATTGGCGCAGTGGTTAAAGCTGCTGTGTTTGGGGCGGGAGGTACCAGGTTCGAATCCCAACGAGGGAGGGTTGCAAAAAGGATTTTTCATCACCTGATTACGATCGGTGATGACGATGAACACCCCTTTTTGGAGTGCAGAACCCATGAGCCGAACCATCGTTCATGCCAGTACAGTACAAGAAATTATGTTCAGTTACAGCCTTAGTATTCAGTGAAACCATTACACAACTGAAGAAATGTACGATCCTGGATTTTATATTTATGGGGTTGATCTTTATATTTAAGAAAACATAAATTTCTAAGTAATTTCAAATTGTAAGAAGGATCGCCCTTGGTATTTAGCAATACAAATTATGGAAGGATAACATATACCACTGCGGGTTATTTGGAATAGCTTATAGCATAAAGATCATTTCAAACAAAGAGAGCTTTAAAAAATTTGACAAATGCATAGAAAATATCATAAACCATAACAAAATAATTTCATATTCGGTTATTTTAATATTAATGTCAAGTCGACTGAACTTTACTTTGTAAAATTTAATAATTTGATAAGAAATCATAGAATAATGCAGGTGGTTAAATAATTTAGTATTGTTATGGTGAGAGTTACAACAACCAGTGAAAGTTTTGAAACAATTGATAGACGAATTGTATTATAAAGATTAAACAAATATGAAATACGTGGAATATGAATGGTTTTTATCTTCACGAAAGCCAACAATATGCAAAGGTCGATAATTATGTATAAGCCAATTCAAAATAATCTCGCAGTTACGTTAGGAAGTTAGAAAAAATTGTAAAGTGAATATGTTTGCCGGAGATACCTTCATTACGATTGCTGCACTAACCCGTATTAAACCTATTCAAAAAATAAACAAAGATTTAAAGAATCCGAGAAAATGGCTGATGTCATAAATGGGCATTAAACATTTCTAAAACAAAGTTGATAGTGAGTCATTGAACGTGTAAAACAATATAAATATCTCGGTGTTATCATATAGATGAAAATTTAGATTTCACCGATTATATTGCTGAAAAATTAAAAAAAAAAACAAACGCTATTTAACAAACTTAAGGATAAAATGCCACGTGAGACAAAAATTATAGTTTTCAAATCAATTGATGCACCGCATGTTGATTATTGTTCATCAGTGTTATTCTTTCTTGAATCAATCAGAAATATATCGTCTTCAAAAATACAAAAGAAATTTGTGCTAGGTATTTTATATTAAGAGCAGAAAATAGGACACATATAAGTTAAATGCTTGGAGTATTTATAGGGTGGCATTATATATAAATTAAAGAATACATTACAATGTTTTTAAGTTGATGTTTCGCCTTGAAAACAGTAATCTATCTAAATACCTAGTTTCATTGATATTTTCTAGTATAGAGAAGTCCATAACTATAATCTCAGAAGCGCAGTCAATATAGATTTCCAATGTAAAGTAAATTTTTTTCACAGAGTATAATGGAGTAAAATTCTATAATATATTAAATAATTTCTACTCTTTGGGAGAATGACGTGAGTTAAAATGCAATAATTTTTCAATACTATTGAGTACTTTCTTTGAAGAAAACATTATAGTCTACGCTTTATTTAATTAATTCAAAAATATTAATATACAAAATATAAATAAATAAAAAAATAAGATCATTAAATTTGATTTACAAATTAAGAAACTTAAAGATGTGAAATTTTGCGTTCAAACTTAAGAAAAATTAAGGTTTTTAGTTATGCATGGTTCCGAAGCCTTACAAATACTCTGTAAATACAGTATTTCTCTGTTTGATTTTTCTTATGGCTGTTAAAGTTAAAACTTAGTTGTTAGTGTCATATGGCTACAGTGAAAAAATGTTTATTAATTTTATAATTATTAAAATTATGAATGCCTTATGTGAATCAAAAGTTAAAACCGTTTATCTGTTTCGATGGGTGTGTAATATTTCGGGTAAAATTGTTTCGAATAAAATAAACCGAAAACTGAAAATTAAAGTTTCCATTGTGTATTAGAAAACGTGCATACACACACGAAATTGAATTAAAATATTAAATAGAAATTATAACCCAAAAAAAAAAAAAAAATAATAATAATTTTAATGTAAATTTTATGTCTTAATTCGTTGTTTTTTTTCAAATATATTTTTAATGATTGATTGAACTATAAAAAAAAATTTTTTTTACATTTTAAGCTACAAAAAAAAAGGTAGAATTTTCATTGTTTTATACGCTATATTTTCTGCTTTCCTTTGATAGTCTTTATTAATAATAAAATGAAATTGTTTTATTATTTTAAATAAATTATATTTTTTTTATTATTTTTTAATTTATTGGTTTAGAATTATTTTTTAATAAATTGTTTTTTTTTTGTGTCGGGGTGGTTTTCGTTAAGCCGATGATGTTTCAATTTTTAAGATTGGCTTAGGTTTATTTCTGTTGTGTTTTGTTATATAGTTTCCATTTTGAGTGGAGACTTTGACATTTTAATAGGCATTCTTTATGCGCAAATTTGGTTAAAATGTTGCTTTATAATTTGCTAAAATCCATTTTAAGTATGAGTCATTGAGTAATTAAATGTTAAAGAATTTGTGTATGAGTGATCAAATACAATTTTAAATTAATGTTTTGAGGCTATTTTATCTTAATCACATTAGAAGTTTTTTCTTATCTATAATTTAAATCACGCATTATAGTTTTAATCACCAAATAAAAAAAAAACGAAAATTTATGTACATATTTTTTTAGGAGTTATAAAATAGAAATAAAATGCTGACAACTCAATAATAGTTTTTTTTAAATGTCGGTCCTAAAATACGTTTATATTTATAAATATATATATATATATATATATATATATATATATATATATATATATATATATATATATATTTATTTATATTATATATATATATATAATATATATATATATATATATATATATATATATATATATATATATATATATAATATATATATATATATATATATATATATATATATATATTTATATATATATATATATATATATATATATATATATAAATATATAAATATATATATATATATATATATATATATATATATATATATATATATTTATTTATATAAATATAAATATATATATATATATATATATATATATATATATATATATATATATATATATATTTATATATTTATAATTATGTTATATGGCGTAACCCGTTGAGTTGATTAATTTTGTGTTTGATTTAAATTTTTCTTTTAACAGATGAACAATTTGCTTTTTCTATATTAGTCTGGAATTTACATAAAGGTAGAGAAATTCGAAGAAATAATTTGATTTATGGTATAAACTGACAAAATGGGGAATGTAAATATTTTTATATTCAATATACTATGGTGGGAATTATAAATATTTGGAAACTATATGCAAATAATATATTGATGCAATATATACTGTATTTTAAATTAGTGCAATTTTATCAAGGTTTTGTGTTATTCAAGTCTATTATAGTGTTAAATTAAAATTATATATTTTCTATTCTACATATAAATTATGTTGACATTACCAAATATCCAACCCGTATATTGATATTGCAATTAGAAATATTATAACGCTTATATATTATAAAACTAAAACAATTAAGTCTTTGAACTATATGCAATATGTAAAAATGCCATTTAATAAATTCAGCTGACTTAAAAAATAGATTCGATGAACCAGAACTATACAATAAGCAGAAATAATGGATCGCTCGAGGTTTATTGCAACCAACTTAAACATGCTACAATGAACAATATATGTGAAAATAGCGTTAAATCAACTTTTTTAATATGAATAATTGTAATCTCGTACTAAGGATTCCAAATAAACTATAACCTGAAACTCACGTATGCAATATAAGTAGTTCTAAAATTAGTTACTCGTTTGAAATCCTGGTAAATTGAGACACCAAACTGAACAACCAAATTTATTCAAACTAACATAGAGTGCGGTCATTTATTTAACAGAAAAATGTGTCCCTATAATAGGTAGGACAGAAACTCGATAGCTCTTCATCACTTGGTTCACTCAGATTATCGATATTTTCAAATAATACTTTTTTAATCGGCCCCAACTCAAATATAGCATTTATAAAAATATTGTGCATTACACAACACGCTATTATGTACTACATATGCTACGTTGACCGCAATCGTGCTTTCATTGTGTCAAATGCATTTTCGATAACATTTCGGGCCTGTCTTTGTATGACCCCTTTCTATAGCAAAAGAAAATATTCCTTTGGTAGGAATATTCTTTACAGCCACCCAACAGATGTTTAGATATTTCTTAGAACTATTACATATACGGCCAGTAAATTAATGCTTTACTTTTAGTAATATACATTTGTAGTTATTCAGCAGACTATTCGTTTACAACAAGTGAGGCAATATCATTTTTTTTGTTATTAGGTATTTAATTTTTTTAAAATGTTTAAAATATTATTTTACAAAAGTTCAGACATAGACTTTTCTACTTGTAATATCTATTGGCATATTGATTGAATTAACAATATAACGAAAAGTTTAGTTTAAAGAGTCTTCTGAGGCACACAGCATAAGTTTAAGTTTATTCAGTTGGCATCATATAACAAATCTATCTGAAATTTTCTTTAAGATTTCTACAATCGATTATTAAATATAGAATAATATCAATGGCATATTCCAATGAGCCCCTTAAACGGTATGTCCCGTTTACCAACAAAAAGATTTGTAATCACAAAATGTATAAATATTGAAAAGAATTAATTTTAATTTTAAATACTGGTTTTACAAATTATTAAAAAACTTTTTGTTCCACACATCAAACATTATTTTCTACAATTTTTACTTGTAATTAATTTTATTACGCCATCGGTATTGATGGATTCGGCTTCCTCTTCATCAATTTCAAATGTTTTTAATGAACTTAATCTATGTTTTAATATATTTGTTTGAAAATAATTCTTAATAATTTTTAGTTTAGAAAATTATCGTTATTGGTATGGTAAGAAATAAAATTAAACAGAAAAAATGAGAACATTGATCAGGGAAACTAAAAATTGTTTAAAGTAAAAAACGAATTGAATTAGACATTTCCATTTCGTTTTGGAAAGTCCGTTTAAGTAATAAAATTAGTATTATAAAAGTTGAACTTTTATCAGTTTCATATTGCTTGATTAAAATGTCTGATACTCCTTTTATTTCCATATTTAACATTCAACACTTAATTTAAATTATGTGCAGCACCATGCACAAACAGCACTTTTGGGAATGTTATTTATTTCTTTAATTCTAGTTAAGACTCCAGAATAAACGCCACTCATAGTCCTTGCACCATCATAACCTTCAAAGTTGCTTATTTGAGCGTTATTCATTTATTATTTTACTCACTAGACAGTTTTTTGATTTTCTTTTGTTCTTATTTCATTTTTGTTTGTTATTTATGAAAATACGTAAGTTAGATGTAAATTAAAATTAGAGTGCATTTTATGCTCCTATGTGTGTGTAATTTTTTACTTTGTAAAAACCATTTAGTTAATTTTTTTTACCTGGTTCAATTTTTTGCAGACCAAATGAATTTAACGTAACAAATTTAATCGCCGTATGCTTAACATACTGGTAGGCTCCCACGAATTGTGGACCCCTCCGCAACTGCGGGTGCTGTAAGTGCCTAGTTTCGCATCTGAATAATATTGGACTTAAATGACTGCCATGAGTAACCCCAGATTTTGCTTCAAACTCACTCAAAATATATTCACCGAACTGCTTGCTTATGGTTGCAAAGGTAAAGGAGGTTTGAGGAAATAACTAATTTCAGCAGTTTGTTTAAAACAATCTCTGAAATATTCAAATTTTATTAAATGTTCACCAGTGAAAACCCGTGGTATAATAATCCTAAAATATTCTTTAGATTAAAATATCGTGATCCAATAAGTATATATACATTAAAATACTTTTGGAGTAGCAAACAATATGGAAATATAGGTAATTTTTGATTTAAGATCTATTACCATCTGGTATATAAGAATGACAAATGAAGATAATAAGCTCAAATGGAATAGTAAATGATTTTGTTAATGATTGAAGGCAATCACCTGATATAATTGAAGGAACTGAATCAGTACTTAACAAATTGATTTTGTTTTCAAATAATTAGCTCAAACGTTTTTTTGAGCGAAGTTGTTGGGTTTATGACAGTTAGTAAAAGGCAGCTATAGTTAATCTTTAGTAAAAGGATTGTACTAAACGATATTATACACAAGTATATATACTACTCTCCGAGATAGACACTGCACATTTTAACGTTTTGTTACAACTTTGACTTTCACCTAGTGATTTCTAGTGATATTTCAAGGCTAATACTCTAATTATATTGTAATTACTTTCAATTTTATAAAAATAACCTTATTGAAACATAAAACTTAAATTAGTTTCATGTCTCGCATAAAAATGATAGCAACAAAGTAAATTTGTTGCAAACTAATATTTCAAACAAAATTTAAAATTGGTATATGCATGATTTATAATTGTAATTTAAAATGAAAGGCAAATATTTCAATGTAGGTTTACTTTTATTTTAGTTTAAATGTAAACAGTATTGTAATGTCTTTTGGAACGAATATATTAATATTTTTAAACATTAAGTTTGTTTCAACCAGGTCTACATCTATAACCGATTAAATTGTAATGCTATATATATATATATATATATATATATATATATATATATATATATATATATATATATATATATATATGTATATATATATATATATATATATATATATATATATATATATATATATATATATATATATATACATATATTTTTGGTTAAATTATTAGGTCAGTATATGGCTGTAGTTTGAACTCATATTTTTTTTAGGCGACTTTATGTATCAGTTTTATATTTCAGTTTTTTTGAACTTCGTGTTGCGAACCTGGTATTTAATTTGATTTTTTGTTAATTTATTTATTTTCTTCAAAATATCAATAAATATAACTTAAACATAATAATAACCTAACATAATAATATAGTACCTGTAGAATAAAATCATTAGGTTATATTTATTGAAAGATCTGAATTGCAGCACCTTTAAATATAATATCCATATACTAAATATTGCCGTTGTAACATTACACCATAATTTATATTGAGTTAAAATTACAAATTTTATTTGATAGTGCAATATCATCTGTATTATACTATGCCATATGAAACAAACCATTCACCTGGTAACCCTCTAAATCGGATATACTGCTTAATTTTAAGAGAATCATGTTATGGTCTATTGTATCAAAGCCTTTTCTACGTGATAATATTATAATAAAAAGTAACACTCAAAACTGAATGAAAGCATCTTCTGTTCAACTTCCACGAAAATGAAATTGACTGCTAGAAAGGAACTTTATTTTATTTAAAAACTTTAGAACTGTTACTTTACCTATCTTGTCAAGTATTTTAAAAATCACTGATGATGTAAGTTATTTTTCTATATTTTACCGATCGCCTTTTTTGTATAGATGTATATAACAATAGTCGTTTCTAAAATATTTTTAAAAATTTAACACATGACTTTTTAATGGGATCAAACCTTTTCTTACTAAAGGAGGCTAAACTCCTTTTATTTGCATGAATTATTTTTTTTTAATTTCGCATTAGATATTAACAATTAGGAAATATGGTGCAAGATAAAAATTGTATGACCAGCTAACACGCAACTCCCAAATCAAGATTCATGGAATTGTTTTAATAGTTCTTATTATACCTGTCGAATTTACGTAAAAATGTTTCCTAATCCACAAAACACACTATAGTTAGCCAGCATATTAAAACTGTAAAATTTGGGTAATAAATCATAAATTTCCCAGAAACCTTAATTAAACTATAGAAACTACAGAAATAAACTATAATTTTTACCACGGTTCTATTTTCGTAATGATTTCAGGAATATCTGTTAATGATTTCTCCAATACGATTACAAAAACAACGTTACGAACATTTTAGATACCGAAAATTTTCACCATACTTCAAGAATAGGACCCCAGGTCACTTAATTACAAATACATCATTCCCCTCTTATCATTAAAGTAGTCATCATTAAGTGAGAAAAGTCTGCTAATTTTAGTTTTTATCTATAAAATTGTTCTACCAACTTCTGAACAAAACTAGCAAACAGAATTTAGTAAATAACAATTTTCCTAATAATTAGAGTATGGTCCTGTGCACTTTCTTTTTTGGAGCTTTTTATGTCTTATTCTTTTAACATATATTTACTGATCACAAAAATATGATTATCTATTATATATATATATATATATATATATATATATATATATATATATATATATATATATATATATATATATATATATATATATATATATATATATATATATATATATATATAATTTCCTAATTTTGACTAATAAAAAACAAATCTAACCGCTATATTAGGGCTTTACCGCAATAATGTTGACAGTCGACCGAACTTTTCTAATAGTTAGCCGATAGTTACATCGCTAAGCTGCATATCAGTTACTGCATATATGGTTAACATAGTTCTTCGTAAGAATCATAAATATTCATACTTATAATTCTAAATTTAATTTAAATAAACATATAAATTATAGATTTAAACGAACTGTTTATGCTCAGTCAGTTTCTTCATGGGAAATAGTTTTGATGTATTTTCATTTTATGATCTTGTAATGAACTACATTTCAACACATTCATAATATAATATAAGTGTATATAACGTACATATATATTTCATTGCACATGGTAAATACGTGATAATTTTAAAAGAAACATTAGTCTATGTAAGTATATACAGCGTATAATTCTACAAAAAAATGTGCATACACATTTCAAGAATACTTATATGTACATACCCAAATCGTATATGTACTTGCACAATTTTATTTTAATTACAAACTAATTTTTATATTAAATTGTCCCAATAACAAATGAAAATTTATTGTTATAACTAAATAAAAAATAAAAACAAAACTAATTACTTAGGCCATTAAAATCTCATATTCCATTCTTAACATTATTTATTTATTTCTTATATTTAAAACAAACTAATTTTTTTTTATGGATAAAATGTAATTTAAGATGCTACCATTTCGATATTTTTTTATTAAATATTAAAATGAGGAATACAACTTTATATTTTTTATTTTAAGCCAAAACTAAATTTCAATGATATATAATAAAAACAAGTTCTTGTAATTTCATTTCTTATTTATTTAATTTAAATAATTTTTAATGGTTTCGTTATTTTTTAATTTTTTGTTAATGTTATTTATTTCTTACAAATATACAAAGTCTCTTAAATGGCGCTATTTACAAAAAAAAAAAAAAAAAAAAAAAAAATATTTATATAAGTATATACTTATAAATATATATATATATATATATATATATATATATATATATATATATATATATATATATATATATATATATATATATATATATATATATATTTAAAAATTTTATTATCTTAGGTTTAATTTACGGCCATTTTTGATTGTGTCCAATTTAATGTTCATTTTATTTTATCTTTTCTTAAAACGGAAAACGAAAAAGAAAAATTAAATATTGTAAGATTTAAAAAATAAATGGTTTTAAAGTTCATTATATACCTACTATAAGATTACATTTTTGTTGTTGTATTCCTAAATAAAATTGTCTAATAAATTAAGATTTTTATAGATTTTATATAAAAGAGAAAAAGGATTATTTTTAAACGTTTAAATAAAATAAAATATAATCGGTATATTTTATTTTTTTACAAATTTATTTAATCATGTGCCTGAAACATTTCTAAATGACAGGTTCATGAGAATAAAAGGTGAACGCGTTCTTTAAAAGTATTTGTTGAAATGGGTGAGACATACGCGACCGCAGTCTTCCAGAACAATAATAATGAAGTATTGTTGTGTTGACTGTATAGAAAAGTAAATTCATGTGATAGAAATGCTAATGTAAGGTGAATCCTGATAATTCATTGATACGGTTGACTTTTTTTTATTGATTTATTTCGTTAACAATTTTCTCCCCGTTTTATAACCAATTTATAACTTGTAACAGTTTTTATATTTCTAAATGAATAAAACAATTTTAAATTTTAATTTGGTAAATTTACCTTAGTTAAAAAAGGAGATTGCACTAAATGCGAAAAGCTTTGCACAGCATACAAATAACTGTCTTACATACTATTGGAGAGAATCACTCTCCAAGGCGAGGAAATTGTAGGGGACTACTAAGGAGGATTTGACATCTGACGTACATCAGGTATTCTTGAATTTCCAACAAGCCTAGATGGTCTCAATCCATTGGGATAGCTTATGGTTTGCTTTGTCTGGGAATACCTGAAAATATGTGCTTTTATGTAAAATAACAGTAATGCAGACAGAATGTTGTATCAAAGTTGAGAACAAGCTATTAGGGATTTTTGCCATTAGCTCCGCGGTATGGCAAGGAGATGCCCTGTCCCCGATTTTCTTTAATCTCATAGAAGAGTTAATTGTTTGTAAAAGTAAAATATCTCAGTATACAACATCTTGTACCGTCAGTCTAACCAGGTCCTGGCATATGCAGATGATATCTGTGTAATTGGATTGATTGAATGACAATTGTATCAGAGAACTACTGGATCTTCTTGCATAATTCTCAACTGCCATTGGTCTCAAAATCAATGAGTTCCATACAAAATATATGATCTTTGATTTTAGAGACCAAGACGCAATGGATTTTAGTAGTAGTTACGTCTATCTATATGTGACAAATTTCCGATACCTCGGGTTCCTTCTCACTTATGATAACTGTGTGGGAGGGAATATTGAAGCACGTCTTATCACTGGTAACCGTGCTTTATATGCTCTACGTTTATTGCTAAAGTCAAAATATCTAGCAAATACCGACAAGCGGGCGGTGAAGTTGTACAAGATGTTAGTCAGACTCGATGTGATATATGGGTGTGAGAGTTGGATCCTGATGGATAGTATGAAAGATGCTTAGTGACATTCGAGAGGAGAATCATGCGCTTGATTTATGTCCCCAAACGCGAGGATGGAGACACTTACCGAGCTTTATTCAAACACAAAATCATGAATGAAAATTCCTGATCTCCTTCAAAATGAAAATTCCTGATCTCCTTCATGAAACAAAAGGACAGTGAGTACGCTGGCTCGGTCATGTTCTGCAAGCTGATCCTAAATAAATGTTTCATCGATCTTTAAAAGGATACCATTTGGCAGGCGCAGAGGTCGCTGTCGATCGCTGTTGACTAGAGTATTCAACTCCTCGATAAATTCAAAATCCGGTTAAATGATTTTAGTAATACAAGATTAAATTTTTTTCATTCAAAGATTCCATTTTTAAAAAATTTGAAATAATAAAATTTGAAACACTATTAATGTTGGAACTTTCTACATATCTAATTTTTTAAAGTGTATGTCATGAATCAAATGATTTATCATTCCTTAAGAGTTTCCACCCTTCGTTTGAATTGAGCTACCACTTTTATTATACATACATGCACTGGTGTTACTTTCACTATTTTTAAAAGAGTTCTAACATTTTAATTTACTACCCATTTCAAAACTAATCGGCTTCACAACTGACTCCATAGAATGTTACCTTTTTTTAGTACTATGACAATTTAAAATTTGTTATCATATACCATATCTATATATGAAGTTCATGCAGATTGATGGTTGTGTTTCGACGGTAATTTTACCGACATATATTAATACCTATGAAAGCAATGACATAATAACTGAGTTACATCAGAAATGAGGAGGCATATTTCAAAGATAGCCAATACAGAAAATGTCAAAGTTATAATCATACCCAGAAATATTGCGAGTGTGAGAAGATGTGTCAAATGTGCTGATACATAAGAAAGAAATACTGTATAGCAACATGCATAAATTGTAAAGGACAACACTCCACAAATTACCATGGTTGTGTTATAGCTAAAGAATTGCATAAAATTAGAGACCGTGCAAGAAATTTGAAGCAAAATCAAAGAATCCCTTATACAACAAACTATAACAAGGTATCGCATCATATGCAAGTTGCTAAAATCAAGAACCAACCAGAAAAGGAAATAATACTAGCCAAGTTCAAATATAGATTTTATCAAAACCGTAGAAGCATAAGAAATAAAACAGGGGTACAATTTCTACGGTGTTATTTATCCATCCGAAAAAGCAAGAGCGGAATCTGCAATTTTCTTTAAAGATAATATAAAATATCATGAACTAAAGGTTGTAATTGAGTTCATGCAAGTGACGACAATCACAATTCAAGCTAAGAACAAAGATAAGAATCTCAGCTTTATACTGTCCACCACGCTATAACTTAAAAAAAGTAGAATAGGAAAAATTTTATTCACTCCTTGGGACGATGGTTGATTATTGGCCGTGTCTTAAACGCAAAAACACTTTTTGTGGCTCCAAAATTACAACACCTAATGGAAGAGAACTGTTGTAAGCAGCAAAATAAAGTGCGACTTTCAATCTGGTGGATTTACTTACCAACAAATTTAAACAAAACTCCTGATCTTATAGATTTCTATGTAACAAAAAGAATATCTGACAACTACATACGAATGGAAAGCAATAAAGAGCTTACATCAGATTAATCTCCTGTTATCATGACATTAAGCAAAACTATCATTAAAAAAGAAATATCGCCAAGATTTTGCAACAAGAACACCAATTCAAATGTTTTTCGTGGACTGATCAATTAAAATACCAGTTTTCAAGTGCCAATAAGAAAATCCATGCACGTTGAAGAGTCAGTTGACAAACTAATTGAAAATATATAACAAGCAGTATAGCAAAGCACTCCACTCGGACTTGCAAACTACTCAGATGTAAAAATTGTCAACTTGAAGTAAGAGAACTGATATAGCTAAGAAACGTAAAGCATGTAAGTTCTGGCAAATAAATCGAACTGCAGCAAATAAAACCGAGCTTAATAACTTATGTAAACAACTGAAATCTGTTATCATATTTATCTTCGCTTACTGGTCAATAAGACACTGGAAATAGGACAGTATGGAAAACAACAAAATTGACCAAGAGACCATCAAATTTGACAGCACCTATTAGAAATGATAACCGTACCTGCAGGCTCGTAGCAGTAAGCAAAAGCGGATCTTTTTGCAAGACACATTTAAGAAATATTTCAACCACTATCCAGACAATCTGCGAATGAAAATATTAATATTGTACACAGATCAAATGAGCTTGAAATACAAACTGTAACGCTCTTTGAGTTAAAAGAGGAAATAAAAAATTTAAATTCGCAAAAAGCTCCTGGATAAGTTTTAATAACTGGGTAAATTATAAAAGAATTACCAGACAAACTACTATGCAAACTTCTACACTTCATTTATGACTTGAAGTCGTTTAGATCAATATCTATATTTCCTACTGTATCAAAGATATTTGAAAAACTAATTCTTAAGAGAATAAAGCCTATAATAGAGAATAATGATCTTTTACCTGCTTATCAGTTTGGATTCAGAGAAAAACATTCGACCCTATAGAGCAAGTTCACAGAATCTTAGATATTATAGAACGTATTCTATAGAAATGAAAAGCATATGCTTAAGAGTTTTCTTAAATGTAGTGCAAGTATTTGATCGTTAAGAATCGTTCTAGGATTAAAGTACAAGCTACATCAAACCTTCTTAAACAGTATTATAAAATTCTGAAATCTTCCATAACCGCCCGGCATTTCCGTGTAAAATATGAAGATGAATATTGTATCTCCTAGATACAGACGAGACATACCACTAATAAAAAAACAACCGTAGTTACATTTCCTGGTGACACAGTAATTTTGGCAGTTGGGAGCAATGTAACGCAAGCTACAGAAAAACAAAAACATCGATTAATTTAATACAGTTATAGTAACTGGATGAAGAAATAGAGAGTTAAGGTCAATGAAACAAAATCGGCTTATGTGAATTTTACTAATAAAACAAACTACGTCAGAATACAAATCGTACAATCAACTCTAAACTAAGTTCCTTATGCAAATATAGCAAAATATCTAGGATGAATATGTACATATATACATAATTAATTGCTCGTATATATCGGCAAACCCTGCAACCTGTGTGGAATTACGGAATACAGCTTTGGGGACGGTACTAAAAAGATGAACATTAAGATAATTCAGACGTTCTAAAATAAAGTACTTCCAAACATTATAAATGCCCCGTGGTATACATTCGAAATGAAGATCTGCACCGATACTTAAAAATGAAAGACACCAGTGAAGTAATTGCAGTTTCTACTGCCAAACAAAATTCACCCCTTTAACAACATGAAAACCCCGAGAAACGTCATATGCTGGCCTTAAGACGTCTACAAAGAACCAATCAAATGGATCTAGAGGTTGCAAACCTAAATAATAATGTATATTATAGCAAATATTTATTTAACTAAATAATAATATTTATCTTTTTATCCAAAAAATGTGAATAAATTAAGATGAAAAATTGTAAGATGAATTAGTTGTAATAATAATAAATAAATAAAACATTTAAAAATCTATTAAAAATTATTTTGCACAATTAAATCTAAATATTAGTCAAATTTTAGTAAATTTAACGTATTCAATTAAAAAATTGCCATGGTTAACACATGGTTATAGGCGTTTTGTAATCTGGTCCGTAATTTGAAAATTAAAATTTATAGCAAAAATAATTACGTTGGTTCGCTTTTTGATTACTTGTACAATTCAAGTGGTTTGAAAGTTTCATTATAGAGACGCGGTAATGTACTATTACGTCCTCTTCCATATATAATTTAATTACTTAATATTAAATTAATTGTTTGTTCCGATTATTATGGAATCCACAAATAGTTGTGGAATCTAACTATTTTCAAATCTTACCATCCACATATCTATGTCAAAATCTACGTAGAACAAAAGGGATTTTTCATCACTTGATTATGATCGGTGATGACGATGAACACAACTATGACCCCCCGTTGGAGTGCAGAATTCATGGGCCGAACCATCGTCCATGCCAGTATAGGCTGGCTGGAGCAATGCAATGTGCAGATGGATATTTGAAACGCGAACCTGTATTTGCGCGTCTTCGATTTGGCTAGTAAGGGCGTAAAGTAGGACGTTAATTAACCGCGAAAGAGTTGGGTGAGCTTCGGTTCCAAAACAGATTGCATAGAAATAAACAAACAAACAAACAAACAAATCTACGTTGAAAATTTATTTTAATTGAGCGTGCAGTTACTCGATACCAAACGTAGTTTTAGTAGTTAAATCACAACAGTAAAATGCCTTTTGAAAAAGCTTCGATGAAAGATTCTTGCAAAAATTGATTACCAATTCCGTAATTGTGACATACGGTAGCATTTTTGTATTACCTTTTTTTTTAATACGTGTTTGCGAGCTAATGCTGCGTCCCGCTTCCAGGAGTATTCGTTTTTGTGGTTGATGTATTACGATTTTTTTTACAATTTAGTTTTTAACAATACCTAGTCTATGTAAACTGTAAAATGTTTGCCTTAAACTTCAAGAAAATCAAAATTTTAGAAAAATTAGAAAATTTTAGAAAATTAGAAAATAAATGATGATTATCGCTATTAAAACTGTGAAATATATATATATATATATATATATATATATATATATTTATATATATATATATATATATATATATATATATATATATATATATATATATATATATTTATATATATATATATATATATATATATATATATATATATATATATATATATATATATATATATATACGTGATCTTAATTTATAAATCGACGTGAATGATTGATTTGTTAATTGTAAAGCTGTCTAGCTCAGATCCAATATAGTTTTCAAACATCTGAACATTTCAACAAAATTTTTTTTAAATAAATAGTCGAAACAAATAATTGCTTGCTTCGTTTGCTTTATGCTTTAGAGCTTTGATCGATAACCGCATTATCTGAATCGGACCACTATTTCATGCTTTATTTAACATTTAAGGCTCATCTGTTAACTATTGCATGCTACTTTTTATAGTATTGTATAGTTATACTATAAAAACCCACAAGTTAAAGTTTTTAAATATTTTATATCAAGTTATAAATATTATAAATAATACAAGTATTATTACATGTAATAAAAACCAAGAATTTACGCTATAAAAAATACACAACGCGAAGTACCTTAATACTCCCTCAATTAATTCATTTAATAAGCTTTGAAAAATTCCTTATATATATATATATATATATATATATATATATATATATATATATATATATATATATATATATATATGTATATATATATATATATATATATATATATATATATATATATATATATATATATATATATATATATATATATATATGTATATATAAGAAAACATTTATTTTTATATATCCGCATATATATATATATATATATATATATATATATATATATATATATATATATATATATATATATATATATATATATAAATTATAAACTGAGTAATGTAATATCATTTTAATTCATTACAATAAAGAAGCTCGAAAAATCATTTTCAGTATATGCTTCAACTTTGATACTCGTAAACTATTATACAGATAATTTTAAATTTATTTTCAATTAACTACCTAATTTGCTTCATACATATAAAACTATAAAACAAAATAAAAAACTAATTAACTTTATTTTTTTAATTAATTTTTATTTTTTAAATTATTTAATCAACCTTTCATTTCAAATCGATTCATATATGATGATATGAACAAAAATTAAAATAAATTATTTGTGTATAAATGATCTGATATATGTGTCGGTAACATTTTATATAATGTATGTAAAAATAAGACATCATCAGCATAAAATATAACAATATTATAACGTTTGTCTAGAAAACCGCATATGTTGAAATAAGACATTAATTATATAAAATATAAAATACAATTCTTAGAAAATATTGAAAAAACTTAAATTGACATTGTTCGTATATACATACCATCTTGAGTAAATCCACACTCCACCTATCACAAAAACTATTTTTTTAACGACTAAAAAAACGAAATAAAATTTTAATCTCTTAATCGACTCTTCCACCAATTAAAATAATAAAAGACTCTTTTTTTTTTAAAAGATATACATTTTTTAATCAGTTTGTTACAAAAACATAAAATTAACAAAATAAAAAAAAATAACTCTGAAAGAAACCGGTGGTTACAAGTCTTGATGAGAAATCAACAATGGTCTTTTAAGTTTTCAAACTTAATCTTTTAATAAGAACTTATGGGAGACTTTAAGCTTTTAAATGTATATAAGATACTTTGTATTTTAAATTTTAATATAAGGTTTATTTAATTATTTAAATTTTTTAACGATCATATGAGTTTTCTCATTAATGCTAGGTATTTTGATATTTAAATTAATCAATGGAATTTTTATTTCCATATAACCTAAAAATAAGCTCTATGCATATTATTATAAAAAATTGGCTAAGCAATAACATAGATAAAAGAAATTACTATAGATTTCTCATTTTCGCAATTATACAATGAAAAAAATTAAACTTCTGATATTTCCAATCTCATCGATGATCTCATTGTGATTTTCCATTATTCGATAGTATAAAATAAAAAAAAAGTAAAAGATCAATACTATATAAGGAAACGCTTGTATAGGTGTAAGAAAAATCAAAAAAAAAAAAAAAGAATTTAAAAATTACGATTATACTAAATGAGAAATCTAGTCATTTATTTAATCTATGGTAATAATGTTCTCAAATCAAATCAACAGCATTACAGGCCAAAGTTAACCCTATACTGAGATCTTTTACAAGATCTTTCAGACCATATTTTCATACAATTTGTGATAGTTGTGGGCTGACACCGCCCAAAGAACGATTTTTCCTACAATGGCGGGCAACGGCGGGGATCGAACTCAAGGTGGTGGCTTCAACACGCTGTGTATTGAAGCCATCACCTTAACCATCACTATGCGATCGGCGACATCTTAAATATACACGCATATATAAATTTGAAACTATTACTCTATAGGAACAAGCCATGTAAGTTGCAAAATAATTTAGTTGTTGAATCATTCAGCGAAACAACATTTAGTCAGATGCTTAACTAAGTAAAAGCGATATGTTTTACGTAAGTTAGTTAATTTTGGTGGAAATCGACTAACCGGAAGTGGTTGCTTCCCTATAGGAAATTTTTCGAATTTTGTAAATATTTCAAAAATTACAGCACTCATGAGACAACTGTTAAGTGCAAAAATGTTGTATTACAAAAATAAAAAAACAAAATAAAATAAAATTCTGCCACTTCCGGTTAGCCGAATATATATATATATATATATATATTATATATATATATATATACATATATATATATATATATATATATATATATATATATATATATATATATATATATATATATATATATATATATATATTATATATATATATATATATATATATATATATATATATAATTATATATATTTATGTATATATATCAGTGGCGTAGTTTGGTTTTTAAAAGTAGGGAAGCAATTTGATTAATTTCATTTGTAATGCCGAGACCTAATGTCGGGTTATTATAATTTACACATATTCATTACCAATACTATTTATTAAGAATCAGAAACAGGAGGTTTAATTTTTTAATATTCGAATCCAAATTGGTAATCTGATGGTTTTGTTTATCTCATTTCATACTTCTTTTCCAAATTATATAAAATTAAATTTATTGGTACAGGGGCAAAATACGGGTTAAAGGTACCATATATGTGATTTCTAAAAGACACAAAATATAACATTCTACTATGTGCAATTCTCATTCTCTTTATATCTTCTACAATACGCATTTTGTTTTATCATTTTTGTTGTTCATGCACAACATCTTGAAAGGGAACCATCGATCATATTTAGCGCGTATGCAGCGAAAGAGAAAAAACAAAATATAAATTAAAATATAAATAAAGTTTATTTTATGCAGTGTAAAGCGCTTTACCCAAAGGAAAACGAAAACGAAAACTAATTTTTAATTATTAACTAAAAGGCCCTACACTTGATCCGATTTGGTCGGACGGTTTGTCCAACTTGGTTGGAAATTGGTACGTGTGGATGCATGTTGGTTAAAATCAAATTTGTCCGACATGTTGGATGGAAATTTCCATCCAACCGACCGACCAACCAACCAACCAAATTGGATGGTGTGTATTGTTGTTGGATGATAATATTTTAGTCTATCGTAAAACATAAGCGAAAACGAGAAAGTAGTACAATACAAAATATTTTTTTTGTTAATTTTATTAAACCTACAAAAAATAAAATAAAGGTCAAAATCGGACCAACCAAATTGGATCGTCTGGTGTCAACATACCAAAAACATTGGTTCGTGTGTATGTACAACCGATTTGGTTGTACCAACATACCAATTTGGTTGGACCAACCAAATCGGATCGTGTGTAGGGCCTTTAAAACTACAATATATTTTGGTACGGTATAGCTTAAATCCTATGAAACTAGTTTGCAACCACTGTACATAGAAAAACAGAACGAAAACATTTTTCGTTTACTTTTTGGTACGAAAAAATATTGAAATATTTTATTTTTTCGTTAAGAAAAAATTAAAAAATCAATTTTTAAAATTTTTATTTTTAAAATATTCGGTTATGTTTTTTCAACTCTAATATTTAAATTCCTATAAGGGTTCTACCGCGATACATTTTTCTGTAGTGAATAAATTTTTTTTTAATCCTTATGTTAAAATTTCAATTTTTTAACGAATTCACACATGCACTTAGTAAAGAAAAAAGCAAATATTATTTTTCTTCCCATGCGGTATTGCTTTTAGTCTTTTAATATAGATTATATGTACGTTTATTTTTGGTTGTATAATTTTTTAATGTTTTTGGAAAAAATTTTTTTACTTTTAGTAACCGCTTTTAATAATTTTGAAATTAGTGGTAACATTTTTTTAAAAGATTAATCAAACACAGTATAATTTTGTATCGCCTCATAAAACTAAACAGAAGTTGTGCTTCCCTTGCTTCCAAGAATCCTACGGCGCTGATATATATATATATATATATATATATATATATATATATATATATATATATATATATATATATATATATATATATATTAAATTGAGGGGGTTACAAATTTTTATGCCTGAAAACTAATGGTTTCAAGACCTTAAAATAAATAGCAAGTATTTTTGGGCAATTTTAATAATTTCGTTGCAAAAACTAAGAAGATCAAAGTGATAAAGAGTGAGTCCCATATAAACGGTTCTATATGATACCCCGCCAGAAACGAAACTATTCTCCTTAAATTCAAAATCAAAATTAAAATTTGTAAATGAGTTTGAAAAGAAATATTTGTATCTTGGATATAGTAAAACTTAGTGGAATAGTGGAGAGATAAACTGTATGCTTAGTGCGTTTCCCAAAATTAAAAATGATAATATTAATTTTTCTAAAAAATAACTCGGGGTGCGGGACTGTTAAAGTTTTTATCCAGTTTAACATTATAAAGTGGGGAAGTAAGGCTTAAATGAAAGTAGAACCATTTAAGTTCTTATAAAATGGCTTAGAGTATGAAAGTACTAAGATAACAGCCGGTATGATTTGTCTATTCAATTAATTATGACTGGAAATATTAAGTAATTAAATATGAAACTAATATGAACTAATAGTTAATGGAGTACAGCCGACATAACTTATTTCAAACAAACCAGAAATGAAAACTGTTTATATTTTAAAAAAAAGTTACTAAAAATAAAATAGTTTTCATTATAAATAATTGGCTGGAAATATTTTAAAAAGTATCCTTAAAGCATTTATTAAGTATTTTGTTGGTTTAATACTTAACCTATACAGGCAAATAGTTCGAAAGAACCTTTTCTGTAGTGGGAAAGATTTTTACAAAATTTAGGCAAACTTATAAATAACCTAGCGATTCGAAAACATTGATTTTTACGAGGAAAGAATTGACAAGTCCTTGAATCATTGAATCAGTAAATTTAAAGAGTTAAATTGATATATACTTTCAAGTAAACGTCGATTGAGTAGAATTTTAAGGTTAAGTTTATAACCATAGATGTAAATAAAGTGAAAGTTAGGTTGAATTATTTGACTATTCTAGGTTTTGAAGGTTTATGTTTGGTCCAAATTTTCGTTTTAATCAATATTATTTGACTAAATATATATAGAGGTATCCACACACAGCCAGATTTAAGAGAAGTAAATAATAGTTTGTAGTGGTAATCCTTTTGAAATTTTAATCTATAAAGAGCTTAAACGATATAAAATGCTTGAGTAAACGTCACTCAAGTGACTAACATGAGAGTAAGTGTGTTACAGTAGTGTAAGTTGTGAAATAAATGAAGTGGAATAACAATATTAATGAATCTTTATTAGAAAATGTATTTATTGGGAATATGTATATCATAATCCAGCTAATATTATAAATGAAATGTAATTTTTTTTAAAATTATTTTGAAAATTTGGCAGAGTAAACTGAATGAAAAAAGGCGATTTGTTTTCTTTAGATTATCTCCAAACTATGTTTGGGTTATAATTATAAACTTTTCACAATATATAAAATTTTTTTTTGCTTTTTTAAATTTTAACAATCACAGTTGCAATATCTGGATAAATAATTTTATTTTTTATATTTAAAATAAAAATAACATTAGTAATTTACTCGTATATACATATATATATATATATATATATATATATATATATATATATATATATATATATATATATATATATATATATATATATATATATATATATATATTATATATATATATATATATATATATATATATATATATATATATATATATATATATATATATATAAAAATATACATAAAGATACGAGTATCTATTCATATGTGTGTCTTTCTAAGCTCAACTATATAAATGAAGCAATTAAATTAATAAGGCAATTAAAAATAAAAATTAAATTTTTATATACATTTTTTTGTATTAGAAACTGATGAGATTTTATATCTTATTCGTATATATATATATATATATATATATATATATATATATATATATATATATATATATATATATATATATATATAAATGTATATATATATATATATATATATATATATATATATATATATATATATATATATATATATATATATATTTCTTTATATGAAAGATATATAAAAAATAATTATAAGAAATCAAATTGTAATAATTTATCTATAATGATTGATTGCTCTATGTCTAGTCACATTGATTGATTTTGAATTAGATTTGCGGAAATCGTTAATACTTATTTAGAAATTGTATATAATATACGTTTTAAAGTTGGGGGAGTGGTGGCTTACTTGTAAGTAGGTTGAGTAAAAGTATACCTTTTAAAATCCGTGCGGGGTTAATAATGCTTTATAGTTTCAAGTAGCTATATTGTGTATGTATGTATATATTTTTAATTAAATTTTAGTTGGTTAATTGTTGTTAAATAATTAAATTTAACTATGAAAAGAGTGTGCTTTTAAAAAACTTAAATTAATTTTATTGTTTGGTAATTTTATAATAAAAATGTTTAATTGCATTAAGCAGTTTTATGTTATATATATACATATATATATATATATATATATATATATATATATATATATATATATATATATATATATATATATATATATACATATATTTATATATTCTAAAAGATTATTATATTTTAGCAACAAAATGGGATATAATAAACTCACAAATTATGATAAACGTGGTGTATATATATATATATATATATATATATATATATATATATATATATATATATATATATATATATATATATATATATATATATATATATAAGATACACATAAACATTGTAGCTTAAATTTTAAATGAACAACTAACTAAAATGAATATCTTTCAATTTAATCGTACTTTTAAGTTTAAACCAAATGTTTACATTTGACGTTTTTGTCGGTAACTCCTTTTAATTTTCTCTTTGGTAATATCTGCATTATTTAAAAAGATAGTTAAGTGTTATATTAGAAACTACAGTTCCTGAAAGCCAAAAACTAAGGCAATTGGCAAATTTTGCAAAACTGCAGAACTCTGCAAAACTGAGCTCAGTTGAATAGTTAGAATGTATAAACTATTTAAAAACAATTTTATTTTATAATTTTGCTCTTTTTAAAATGTTTTGAAATTTCATTTAGAATCGATAATCTTTTCCAACGATTTCCTAATGTATACTGATTATTTATTTTGAAATATTGAAGTCTGGCAACTGATATGTGCCATATGTCACAAAATTAAGCCCCACCAAAGCTTGGCCAAGTAAAACTACATTAGTTTAAATTTATTAGGTTATTACTTTATGTGCACCCTATACTCATATAGTTGTCTGCTTCATTCCATTCTTTACTATTTTAACAGTGCAGAATAGTTGACAATCTACAAATTTTAATTTTGGAACTAGAAGGCTCCCTAGTATGCCCATGAATCAGTTTCTATACAGTTATAGGGGTTTCCAATTTAATTGATATTAAAACTTTTCACGATTGAATATGTAATCAGAAAAAACATACAAGTATATATTTGTAAATACAGGGTGTTTTTGAGTGTAAATATTTTCAACGGTGGTCTCTTTGTTTTATTTTTCTGAAACGGGTGTCCATTTTCAATATTTGCTGACATACAGTGCAGTAAAAGAAATTATGATGAGATCGTCGCGCATATTTTTCTTAATTACCCCAAAGGTGGGTTAAAGCAAACATTTGTAATTTTATTTTTAGAGATCAAAGTTACGTTTGTTTTAATGTGTTATAAAAGTAGTCCATACCGTTATTTATATTAAATGAAAACTTCGTGGTGTTTGGGATTTGTCTTAACCTCTTACAAAACCTAAACAAATCATTCAAAAACATTTTCGCTTACATCATAGTCAGGTGTTTTTAAAGTTTTGAGATGATTTTTACTATAAAGTTTAACATATATAGTAATATTATATATCAAAAGGAAACAAAAGTATCAAAAATCCTTATGTTATAATGGTTGGTTTTAGTTTTGAATTTTTTGACTTCGGAACTCAATATTTTTATATAATTTGTATTATTAATTTTTATTTAAATTTTTTTTGTTATTTGTTATTATTTATATATTTGAAATGTAATGTAATAGGAAAAATTGGTATAAAAAACTGCTAAATTACATGATTTTATAAAATATGATATTCTAACTATACTAATTAATTAATTTATTAGGCTACCTTATCCTAATCTATGATAAACATTTATATTTTCTACTTAAAATCTTAATTTTTTGTGTGTCACATGTAAAAATATTTGTGTCAAATCGTTGCATAACTGGATAATTTACTTCTACCAGTGAGATGTATTTTTTGTTAGGTAGCCTGCTGGTATATGATCGGTGTTGCACCACTTAATTGTATTAGATTCTTTTTGTCCATATAAATATATATATATATATATATATATATATATATATATATATATATATATATATATATATATATATATATATATATATATATATATATATATATATATATATATATATATATATATATATATATATATATATATATATATAATTTTCGTGGGCTGGAATACCCTTTTCCATTGCATTTTCGTTTTACATTTAATATAAATAAATCAACTCTCGGCAATTTTACACTTTTTTTTATAAATTTTTGTTTGAAATGTATTTTGTTCGATTCTGCATTTCTCGATATTGTGAAGTACATGCCCTTAAACCATTTCGTTCGAAAATTTGTAATTTTTCCATAAATAAAGCTTTTAAGTTCGTGCTCCATAAGTTAGTATGGGTCTGACAAACGATTGACAGTACACTATTTTAACATTTTGATTAATGTATTTTCCATGAAATGTATAGCTTACCGAGTGTACCATATGTTGATTTTGATAATTTTAGTTGAGTTTTAGTATGTTTAATGAAATATAAATAATAATCTATTTTGATCCCTAAATATTTGACCATTAATTTCTGTTCTATAGTTGTCTTGTCTATATTTGAATATTTAAATTTTTCCAATTTTTCTTTATATCCTATTTGCGAAATTTAATGGTGTTCGGAATAATAATGTTTCACATTTGCTTAATTTATAGTAGTCTTCCATTCTCTTAATATTAGATTCATGTTTTTGTAAATTATATTGTATATCGCTCATCTTATAGAGCCTGTACAATAAATGACCATGTTGTCGGAGTATGCGATGGATTGATATTGTGTGTCAATGCTACTATCATAAAATATCATATCTTAGTATGATTAAGCTGGTATAAAAGGCAGTTTCTTAGTTGACGTTTTATCCAACATATATAATGCTTTGTTGTTATCTAGCCACTTTTTTAATTTGATGTCTTTGGAATTATTTGTGCTTATTATTCCAGTCGGCGGGCTTAACAATTATCTCCCTAGTTGAGATATAATAAACGTTGCTATTTATTAAATTTAATTTATGAAATATTTAATATTTGTACTCAACTCAATATTTGTTCCATGTGCAGAGTACATCGCTATTTATTGCTGCACAAGTTGTTTCAATGAAGGAATTTTGTTGATTTAGAATATTAATTTCATTATATTTAATATTATTTTTAATCTTAATGGCATTTCCTTCTCCTGCTGGATTTGTGTTAGGTCAATCTGTTCGTATTTTATTATTTACATTTATATTAAAATTAAGTTTTGTATTTAATTTAGTTTCGGTTACCAATAGTTATACACCAGGTTAAAAATGCACCTTTGAAAAGTTAATTAAATTAATTCTGCGATATATTGGAGCTGTTGAGTTTACATTTAGTGTTATTATTTTTAGTTTACGCATTATTTTTCTATAATTTATTAAGTTGGAGCTTTATTTTGGTAATCTCTTTATTTTTATTAGATTCTACTTTTTTGTTGTGATTTTAGGATGTCAGCAAATGGTTTCTTTGAGACGACAAATCTTATCGGTTCTTATTAGTAATGTGCTTTTCTTGTATCATTGTTTGTTTTGTCTTCTTTTTGTTGGTGAATTTTTGGATCAAGCCTTTGTAAACCGGATATTCTTTATAAGATGCAGGACCTGCAGGAGATTTGCAATTAATACAAAAAGCAGCTTCTTCTTTTGAAATTTTTTCACATTATTCTGGTTCGTGGTTTTTGCGTGTCCAAATCTCAAACATCGTTTGCATGGTGATACTTCTTTCGCAAGTTCTTTCATACGTTTTTCTGATAGCTAATCACTTTTACATTAACCAATTTTTTTTAATTCACGGATGTGTGCAATTTTCGCGAGAAGATTTGTCCGTAATTAAAATAGTTATAATCTTAATGGTCAGTAGCTTAGACTGCTGCTGGTGGATATTAATTAGAGGTAGTTTTACAATTTTTTAAAATTTTGGATCTATTTATCTGTTTTTTTTTTGGTTTTTATTAATGTTAATATTGCTGTATTATATTGGTTAACCACAAATAATAAAACTCTTAATATGGTCACGTTATAATTCTTTATTTCCATTTCCACATGTCTGACTTCTCGTCATGTTCATAATATTATGTCTTCTTGACATCCCTTTCTTAACTCCAATACGTAACCTACGTTTACATAGATTTATATTTAAGTTGCGTTTAGATATTACTTTTGATTGCAACTCAACCATAATATATACTACAATTATACTGTGTGGTTTATTGAAATTTTGTTAATCTTGTTGTGGTGATCTATTTTTTCTTCTAATGACTTCGAACTGATTATCCTCTATATCGATCTCATTTGTTTTATCTACTATATTGTCTTCATTTATATCACTCTCAAGTTCATTTTCCATATTAGCTTATTAAACTGATTGAAGTTTAACAAATTTATATTTTCATTTGTGTTCATTTGTATATATATGCTTGTTGTTGCTATGCAATGTTGCATTTTTATTAGTCGTTTTTTTAATTCGTTATGGTTACTTCTTTGTTTGATACAATTTTAATATTGTTTTAACACTATTTTTCCCTCCTGGTTTTCGCACGGTCTGCGTTTAATATAGATCTACTATTGATAGTTTCTGATATATTAAGTTCAATGGATATGACTCTGGCCTCATTATTTAAGCTTATTCCAACATTGGTTAGTTCACAGAGAATAAACTCTGTTATTTCACTTCAACTCTGTCGTTGCACAGTTATCATTTTTTTAATCTAAGTATTTTAAGAATATTTATAATTCACTTAATAAATGACGTATAAATTAAATTAAAAAAAATTATATTTAATTAAAAATTAATCAAAAAAAAAATTGAAGTTTCACAGCATAACAAAAATAAAACACATCAGTACAGTTAGACTGCTTTTATGGAACTCTCACTCCACCCAGAAGTGCCAAAAGAGATTTTGGCATTCTACTTTTAAAAAGACTAATTTTATTTCGCTTAGGAGTTATTAAATAAAATATGCGTAAGTAGGTATATTTAAACTCAAAATCCACTTCCTTTTAGGATCCATTTTTTTGCTGGTAATTTTTCAAGTAATAAGCCTTAATGATGCATTGCGGAATTGCCTGTATTAGATTTGATTTATATATATTTTATAACTTCACTTGACATAATATAAATATTGTAGTTCAATTATAAGAAAATTTTGAAATTTCTGATTTATGTTCATCGGTATTAATAACGGTATTTAAAAATAACCACTTTTATGTGAATAAAATTAAAATAGTATTAGCAAAATAAGTGATTGGTAGTCTAAATATTCGGCTAATTAGAAATATTTGTTTCAGCATTCAAAAATTTCTCTACCGCTTTTTTATTTAATTGTTGCATATACTTTATTAAAAATAAATGTTGCCTATGAAATGTTGCCTACGACTTTCGAGAGTTTTTGGCATACAATAGATTGTATAGCATCAACAGTTATTAAATAAGAAACATCTAATCTAAGAGGCAATAGTATCAGATGTAATTATAAAAGACCACTCAGAAAATGCTATTTAACAATGCTAATTATTTTCTATTAACAATTTCTGAAAACAATGTTTTAATTGCCGAACTAACATTGCAAGTTCCACCAAAAATACTGGTATTGGATGGATTTAAAGCCGGTATAAGCGGTTTGTGTTTTGGATTATTCGGTATTAGTTGTATTTTGGTATATTCGGTGTATTGCGAACCCTATTTTTAATATATAAACAATAGTGTATTTGGAAATTTGGTTGATACTTGTTACAGAGTGGAGCACGAATGTTGCTATAAAACCTATGTGAATATTTCTTTTATTTTTAATTTAATATTTAATTTTTTTTTTAAATCAAAAATTTTATTAATTTTATTTTTAACATACAGAAATTTATTTTAAAAATAAATCGATTTAAATGTCCACTACTTTTGTTAATGCTAACACAAACAACGCAAAACAACAAATATAAGCTTCATGTAGCTTCTGATTTTTGGAAATATGAATTGTGTCATAAATTCAATGGTTTTAATGGTAATGATAGAAGGCTTGTTTAATAAAATAAACAAACAAAATCGGTATACTATAACTCGGCAATTAAAAAATGTACAACCTTACCAACATTTTGAGTAAAATTTGTTAGGTATTGCTTTAAAAAGTATAGCTTAATTGTGATATAGTCGCACTAAATAGGTGGTATTTAAGCTACTGATAGACACACTTATGCCTTATTCCCAAACTACCAATGTAAACTTTTAGGGAAAATGGAATGAAAAAGTTATAAAATTATTGTTTTAGGGAATTACGGAAATTTTTTCCCAACTCTTGCTTTTTCTTATTTTTTTTTGTGTATGTTATTTGGCTTTAAGGTCATCATACAATTCAAATATATATATAATTATACTACTGCGTTCTTGCAAATAAATCCAAATGATAATTTATATTAAAGTATATTAAATCCTGTAATACATTTAGGCCACTCATATTTCAGAATTTGCCTTTTACATATTTTTAATTATCCTCTTTTCTTTTTTCATGTAGTTAAATCAGAAACCAAATAATATAAAGAGACGTCACAACCCATATATAAAAAAACATCCAAAATTGACGGGTTCCAATCGTCGTTACGGGTGCTAAACAATTTTATAAAATACAATGATACATATACTTATTTACTCTACACAGTATTTCATATATAGCATGAGTATGAAAACAATATGGCTTGTAATATACATGTTTTTGACCCGCAACAACGGTGGAAACCCGATAAAAAGATTGGAACCCGGAACTAAATTTTGGATGTTTTTTTATATATGGGTTGCGACGTCTCTTTATAATATTTTGTTTCTGGTTATATCATCAATTACTCTAAACTTTTACTCTAAATTAATTTAATTTAATAATTTAATAATAATTTCATCTAAGTTAAAAATCAATCGTAGATGAAATCGTCCCGAAAGAAAATTAATTGTGGTAGCTGTTTCTCCTATAATTATGGTACAGTTTTTTTTTATTTAAAAGTCAAACAAATAGCAAACATATATGGTAATAAATCATATTTCTTAGCATTATATTTATTTTAATTAACTGTAAAACGTTATATGTAATTAATTTTAAAATAAAAAATAATAAACGAGAATTAAGTACATTTAAACTCTTCTTGTAAATTACGGCTTCTAATTATTTCCTTTAAAGTAAGAAATATGGAACTGTATGAAATGTTAAAATGGATGGCTATATATAAATAATATGTCTACATCGTTTTGATTATGTTTTATGATGTTATTTATAATTCAAAAATAATATAAAAAAAAAAAAAAATTTAACACAAGTTTATCTTAATTTATAAGAATTGTACCTTGCTCAGCACAGTAATCAGAACAATCATTTATTATTTGATATTGGCTTATATTCGAGAAGTATAACAATTTGTCTTTAAAGTCATTATCTAGTTAATTATATGATATTTTTAATGCCATACAATTATGGCATACGTCTTGTTAATCTTTAAAATTACCAATCATTTTTATATGATTACAGTTAAATATGTACGCTAAACAAAACTTAAAAATATAATTATAACTAAGCTGAATATTTTATACATATACTCGTATCTACTATACTATGCTTGTTGGATTGCCCTTGGTTTATTAGTAAGGCATGTTAATCGAGCTATACTCGTAAAATGGTTTATGATAAAAATATAATTTGCTATTTTTGCGTACATGTTACATACCTACTCACATGTATACATGTGTATAACCATGTATATAATATATTTTGTGTATGTCGATTGTCGATTTAAATAATACACCCGACAATAATACTTTAAGCCAATACAATTTAAATTGCAGAATTTATTTAACAGTAAAAAAATAATCTGAATAAAAATAATCTCTACCCACCACCAGAAACCATCTAATAAATAAAACCGCTAATAAATAATACACTAAGTATTTTTATTTTAAATTCCCGCGCGCAATAATATGTATATAAAATAATCATTTTTATATTGAATGGTGTTAAGTGTCACGGTATCATAAAAAAACGCAAAAAAAAAAAATTATAAACCATGTCCAATAAATTATTGTAAAATTATTATGGGATTATATTATCTCGTTTATATTATATATACGATTATGAGAAGTATATATATATATATATATATATATATATATATATATATATATATATATATATTTATATATATATATAAATATATATATATATATATATATATATATATATATATATATATATATATATATATATACGTATGTTGCTGTGGTTGGTTAAAGTTAAAAATCAATTTTAAATTTCCTTGTCGCATGTGGGTATATATACGAGTATATAGAAGAACTTGTATATGCGATATTTCCATAGAAATAATTCGTAATTTTTATAATATGTACGTAAATATACATATAGGGGTTTCCAAATGGAAGGTCCAGGCTATTTACTGTATCTATGACCACCCCACATTTGACACGTGTCGTGACTTAAATTTATTAATATAATTAACTTTACAGTTAACTCTTCGTTCGTTTTATACAGTGCATAATGGTCATTAACCAACATCAGGATTTTTTAAGTTTAAATAAATATTCCCAATGCTTTAGTCCATTTTGAACCTCCATAAAAATTGTGCCCACCGCGAGAAATAGTAAAAAGTCGATTAACACTCAAAAAGTAAAGTAAGTGACATTTCTCTGCTAATCAATGGTTGCTTTGTTAACAATCGATACTATATAGTTGCAGCGTTTTTCAGTGTTTACCTTGATTTTCTAGAGTTTGTAAAATTGACAAATTTTAACGAGGTCTGTTTTGTGTATTTTAAATTAAAAACGGGACTGGTAACCTATACGTTTATAGAAAAATAGCACTGTTACGACTGCAAGAACAGGGTATATCTGTTTGAAAATTTGGACGTAGCGTTTAGTGTAGCCTTGATTATTCTGATCAGGGTAAATTTACCGTAAGCACAGGTTGTACGGTGCGTTACATTCATACGCTGCGCAATGTGAACTCAGCGTATTTATTTGTTTGTCATCTTGTATATTGCCTATAAATTGAATTTTAACTTCGTTTTTCAAAACAAATGAAATTATTGTAAACAACATTTTTGGATTGGCATTCCATATTATGCCTTTCCATCCAATTTTAAATCTGTCCCAGGCTTAGTTCAAATTTTGCTTTTGAGATAGTTTTTTTTTCTATAAAAAAAAGTATTTTTTTTAGCATAATTTAGGCTATTTGGGATCATAAGTACATTCAAGATCAGTAAAATCTACCCGTAGCCCATTATTTTTAAATTTACAGCCATTTGGAATCGAAAAAATTTAAAGTTGTTTCTATATTTATATTCTATTTATATATATATATATATATATATATATATATATATATATATATATATATATATATATATATATATCGTCGCCCCAGTATTATACTGTCGTAACTACCAAAAACCCGATTTTCAGGTTTCCCAGTGGTATTTTCAGGTTTTATTAGTCCCAACCATATTTCATTATTTTATCACGTGATCCAAACTTTTGCTTAACTTTTAATTTGTTTCGAAAATACTCGTTTACAACTTGACCAGCTTTGTCAAGTGACCAGCAAAAAACGGCTTGTTCAATATAGCATGAGAATCAGCATATTAGATCGATTAGTATGAGGTAGCCGAGATGGCATCAAAATTATAATGTAGAATGATTATTACATACCACAAAATAGGAATGTCTTAACCTCAATTGCACTTGTAAGTTTCTTAATCACACATCCTAATTTATCAAAAAGTACAAAAATTGTCAGAGCGGAATCATTAAAATATACACGAAGTAGATGCTGTCATTGATTGGGATTTGAAGCATTTTAACGTTTACAATACGGTTTCTATATTACTACTGCACAAATCATTAAGTTATCCAAATGTATCATTACACTTCTCCCAAATGAGAGAGAAAGACTTTTCTAATTATAATGCTGCTTCAATAATTTTCGTATTTCCATCAAACAGTTCATTGCGAGCTTTATAGTTAATTCTAAGGCGAGTTAACCTAGCTAGTATTCAATATAAAACAAAGACATAATTTTGGAAAAATTAACAATTATGTTGTTATACTCTTAAATTATATTTTTTGTGTGAAAAAAAATTCAATATTTAGAATTGTTTTTCAATATTTAGATTTTTTATTAGTATAGCATTAGTATAGTATATAATGGTTTTATTAAACATATAGGTGCAAATAAATTTGAGTAGTGGTTTTTCACTTTATTGCCACCCATAAATTCCTTAAATTGATAACAATTTTATCGTAACTCCACTAATTTAAGTGTAATTTGAATTAAACAACAATGGGAAATGTTATACCGTAAGTGTACGATTCTCAACAAGACGTCAAATTATACGACAAAATATTAAATTTTTTTAATGAATTTTCCGAAAAACTGATAAGGATAGTAAAAATGTAGCAAATATCAAAGAACAATTGATAAAATTGATAAAATAAAATAATTCCAATTTTAAATAATCCAAACTCGCCTTTAAACTTTAAACGTTTTTTTTTTCTTGAAACTATGATTTTGAACTTACGATAGTATAGTACTGTGGCGATATATATATATATATATATATATATATATATATATATATATATATATTTATATATTTATATATATATATATATATATATATATATATATATATATATATATATATATATATGTATATATATATATATATATATATATATATATATATATATATATATATATATATATATATAAAATATATATATATATATATATATATATGTATATATATATATGCATATATATTATACATATATATATATATATATATATATATATATATATATATATATATATATATATATATATATATATTTATATATATATATATATATATATATATATATATATATATATATATATATATATATTTATATATATATATATATATATATATATATATATATATATATATATATATATATATATATATATATATATATATATATATATATATATATATTATACAAATTTATATTGTGATATACAAGAAATATATCGTGTGACCAATGATTTAAATTGAATGTTTTTATATATAAATCTAATATTTTATGCTTATAACCAGCAAGAAATTCTATTGCGGCATTGATTAAAATCTGTATGATTTATGTTTAACAAATATGAATATTTATATAAATATTATTAAACATACATGTTTGTAAAAAAAGCCAACTATAATTAATAGATAAGTGTAAAATTTGTATTTCCTTTAACAATACCATAAAAAATCAATCTATATTATACCAATTGATTTTTTCGAGATATTAATAATTTTTAAGTCAATAGTATAATCTCTTGCCATAATGTGCTTATATAGAAATATAGGAATATATATATATATATATATATATATATATATATATATATATATATATATACATATATATATATATATATATATATATATATATATATATATATATATATATATATATATATATATATATATATATTAAAAATACATTAATAAGTATGAATATATGTTTGCAATTATACGCTTACTATGGGTATAATAACAATATTTATGTATATATTTATGTATATTTTGAAAACATAAATAAATTGAATGACGGTTAATCATAAACATAATTTTATATATATATACGGGTCAATAAAGAACTTAAGATTGATATATATATATATATATATATATATATATATATATATATATAAATATATATTTATATATATATATATATATATATATATATATATATATATATAAATATAAAAAATATATATATATATATATATATATATATATATATATATATATATATATATATATATATATATATATTTACATTTATATATATACTGTTCATTATATAAAGACCAATTTACCTCATATTATCTTTCATACAGTCATTAATCGATCTGCTATGTTCCAATCAAAGTTTTACATTCCATCAATTTTAAATGTTTATACAGAAATTAATTCAGAAATATGGTTTAAAATATTATCAAAATATAATGGTGATGGATTAAATCCAATACACTGGACTGAAAAACTCCATTGCTGACAGATAAACTTCCTTTTATCGATATAACAAAAAGATTTTAGGGTAATCTCTCAAAAGTCAGAAAAACTAGGAACGAGAAGAAGCCCTTAGACTTCAAAAGATATTGACACATTTGAATATATATTTTGTTTTGCGTGATTTTATCTTAAAAATTTAGTGAAGTAAATTCACCATCATTATTACAAACAAAAAATGTGCTTTTTTGATGGCGTTAAAATTGTTTACATTTAGCAAACTAGCACTTAAATAAGTTCAGAAATATATGTACCAAATAGTCAAATTAAAGTGGTATGGAAATTAAAAACTCTCCGGTAACACGTTAAAAAAGCAATTATATAAGATATTTTCACAGATTTTTATTTTCAAATCATTTTAATGAGAACTTAAATGTCTTGAAAACGAATTGTTTAAATATTTTTATTATAAAATAATAAACAGATCTACTATAGAATATAGACGTTTCGCAGATAATATTACCGCACTACAGTTGCTTCGCACGCTACCAGTTACCGTTGCAATAGCTTAAAGATCATTTTCTGAAAAGAGAGCCCATGCGATATTTTGCGGGTTGGCAAAAAAATAAAACTTCTGCTATTGGAATTAAGGAGCTGAAAATTAAGTAACAGAAAACGATTCTTTCATTACATACCAAATACTAAAATACTAAAAACCACAGTACATATAATAAAACCCCGGTGGAATTCATAAATATACCTGTATAATTCAAAATTGACCAACAGTTCTAAATATATACCTTTTCAGATTTTCGGTTTCTAATTATATAAAACACACATTACGATATTAACATATTAAGGGTTATAATTTATGTCAATTTTGTCATTTGTTTAATTAAATTATATTCAGAACAAGTTTATACATATTTTCACAGTGTTTTTGCACAAACTCGTTTTAGTTAGATGTATTGTGTTCTTTTGATATACATAAAAATTTTGCCGCGTTTGTATATAAAGTTTATATATATATATATATATATATATATATATATATATATATATATATATATTTATTTTTTTTTTATTTTTTATTTTTTTATTTGACGCTTCGAGCGAACGACGGAAAAATATTTTATTAAAATAAAGTTTAGCGAACAACAAAACATAAATGAGATTTTTTCGTTTCATTATAAATGATTTATGTTATATTTTAGTTTGACTATACATATAATTTAAATATTTAAAAGAAAAAGTAACGTATGCAATAAATATTTACATACATTTTATAAAAATAATATTATATATATTCTTGGACAAATTTGATTTTGAATATTTTAAATATATTCTGTTCCATTTTTTTTTTCATAAAAACATTAACCTTTAAGGTTCGTTAAAAAAATACCTTATGTAACTGCGTGGTTTAAAGAACATTTATTATTTACATGTCATCAAGTTTGTATGACATTTACGATTTGAGAATCATAAAAATTTGTGCATTTTACAAACTATAACATATTCATATATTTATGAATATGATTGCAATACATATTTCACTAATATTATACGACGAAAGTACCTATACATTTTAATATTTTTGATACTTTTATAAATTTATTTCTATACGATCAATGTATTTTTTAATTTATTGCATAAATTTTTTTGCATATATTAAATATATGTATAAGCGAGTCATTAAGACTAATTGAAATCATAATAAAATTAAGTTTACATTTTTTAAATGGATTTATCGTGCTGTTCTTAATTTTATATTCAATTTTACGTTCTTAATTATCATATGTGATGCGTGTTATAGAGTAAATTAATTAATATATCGCACCTAAGTTTTATGAAAATGGAGTTTGTTAATGAATGTACTCGATGCAGGGGAAGATGCAATGTATAATAATTTTTATACTTTGCACATTAAAAATTATTTTTAACGGAATGATTAGATTCTAAATTTTGTACTTTTATCATTTAAGTCCTATTTTCATTAAAATTTAGGTTTTTTAAAACCTATTTAGGGAAAACATAATGGTAATTCAAACAAAAATTTTCGAATACTTTTTTCTAAATCCTGAAAATGCATAATGCATGGCTCATGAAAACTATGAAATTTATCCTAAAAATTAATTTTTAAAATTCAGACCAAAACATAAAGGTTCCCCGTTAAAATTGTGAAATGTTTGCCGCAAACTGAAATTTGCCAAAATTCAGAAAATACATGATGGTTAGCCCATTGAAAATTTATTTTATTTTTTATAAAATTTAGGAGATACATAATTTATCTAGTTAAACTTTAAAATTGGTACAAACGAAAAAGAAATTTTTTTTATCCGTAAATCAAAATTTTGTATAAAAAAATATAAAGCAAATAATATTATAAATAAACAAATTTCCCAAAATACAGAAAACATATTTTGATAATGATTAATTTTAAAATGTTGTGCCACCATTCGGAAGTTTTCAAAATCCAGAACATGTGATGGTTGTTAGCCTATATTCAAACACTGAAATTTATGTAAAAAACGATTTTTTTTTAAATTTAGAAAATATTCAGAAAATATTAATAGGAAAACATACTTATTTATATTGAAACTTTAAAATGCACATACAACAAAATAAAATTCTTCCAAATTCAGAAAATCTGACACTGTAAAATTTAGGACAAAACCTAAAATTTTACAAAATTCACAAAATAATTATAAGGGCCAGTTAAAACTGTAAGTTTTGTATCCAAAATATATAGAAAAATAGCATATTCAAACTGTTAAATTTATGCCACAAATTACAATTTTTTAAAATCTAGTAATATAATTTCAAACAGTTTGTCTATATGTGAACTTTTTATCCAGCAAAGGTAAATTTGGCAACTTCAATAGTAACTTAACTTATTATTCATTTGTTGTACACTGCATCTGTCTTTTTGTTTAATTGCTGTTGTTAAATGGCTCCATTAATTTTTCACTTAAAATAAATAGACTATCGGTCATCAAATTGAGACATATAGTAGTTCTTTGTCAGTTTGACATTATATAATAGTCCAGGATAAAATAATTATGCAAAATACTTTATATATTATGTATACAGCCATTACGACAATTCTTAAGTTTTTTTTGTAGTTGTAATAATAAAAGCAAGATTTTGGCGCTTGCTGTGTTTCGGTCATTTTCATTCATGGAAACTTCGCAATATGAAAATTACATTTTAGGTGACATTTATCATCTTCCAATCTCCAATCTTAAGCAGTAGTTAGAAGATACAACTTTAATGCATGCGCTGAAACTACGTTGGAAAACTTCAGGTCACCAAATAAATATCACAAAGCACCTAAAAGCCGCGTTTCAACACTTATTGTATATCATACAAAATATTATCTTGTTTAATTGTAGAAGGTTCTGAATCAAAAATTGCCCAAATGATTTTCCATTAGTATACTATTTTATATAGCCTCTAGTTGGTTTACTCATATCTTTTTAAATAATTTCAAAACGCCATTTTATTTTGGTCAATAGTTTTCCTCTAAATCTTTTTCGGTGAGGTCGTTTTGCTCTCATTAAGTAACAAATTCAGTATCATTCACATTTATCAAGAAACATGTCTAAACTATTAAAAAATTATTGAATGGAGCCTACATTTATAGCTACACTAAGCGCTGCTGTACTTGTGGTTCGCGATTGGTATAATCTTGATCCCCAAAAATTATTTTTTGTATTAAAATTATCTTTAATACTAAAATTAAACCACAGTTGTTTTAATAACTATGTTATAATCCTTATTTTATGTCTTATGGATAATAAAATGAAGAGATATTACGTTTTATCTTATTTTTAACTGTATGTTGATAGTTTAGCTATTTGCCTTTTACATTATTCGATTTTTACTCTCTCATGACGTTTAATGTTTTCTTTCACAAATATTCTTGAATTTCCTCACGGTTTGGAGCATGGGAAACACGTATTTTGCATATGACGTTTTAGTGAGATGACTTTCTGATATAATACTTAACTATGTTGGAATTTATCTTTCGTAAAAGTGAAATACCTCTGAACAATATCTTGGATCGTCAGTCCAACCAGGTTTTGGCATATGCAGATGATATCTGTGTAAGTGGACTAAATTACAACGGTATCGAGGAACTACTAGATCCACTTGTTCGATCATAAACTTCCGTTGGTCTCAAAATCAATGAGTCTAAAACCAAATATGTGATCACTGGGCTTAGAGACCAAGATGCAATGAATTTTAGTAGTGGTGACCACACATTTGAAGGTGGGACAAGTTTCCGATACCTCGGGTCCCATGTCATTCCTGATAACAGGAATATCGAAGGGGATATTAAAGTGCGTACTGTCGCTGGCAACCGTGATTTGTATTTCTCACGTCCACTGCTAAAGTCAAAAACCTTGCAAATGCCGACAAGCTAAAGTTGTACAAGGTATTGATCAGGCCCGTTTCATGCATATATGTGTAAGAGTTGAATCCTGATGGATAAGTATAAGGGATGGTATATTCGAGAGAATAATCATGCGCTTGATTTATGGTTCCAAACGCGACGACGACGACACTTACCGAGTTTTATTCAACCACGATTTTAATGAAAATTCCTAATCTTGTTCATGAAATAAAAGGACAGCGAGTACGCTGGTTATCTATAAAAGGTTATCTTTTTCGGGTTGTCTAGAACAGTACAAAGAACAAGCTTGAGATCGATTCCGATGGAGCCAGAATGTTGATGCAGTACGGATCAGCAATGATCTGTAAAAACCGAATATTTTTATTATTATAATTCTTCAGCAATGATGCGGCCCTTAAAGCTTGCAGGATTATGTTTTTTGCAGTTTACACCATATTAAGGGTTAATAATATTTTTTTACAAATCATGTCTGAACAATATTTCTGCGTATAGATGTAGCCTTGGGTTCTTGAGTTACTAAGCGTTTATATTCTTACTCTCATTGTTTAAAATAGCTTTTAATTGACAACTGCGCTACACTGTATTCTTTGTTATTGAAAGTAAGCAAAGGGAATACCTCTTTTAATAACTTTAAATCCAGTCTCTTCTTTAACTTTCACTTTTTTTATAATATATACTGCTTTTGCTAGATAAGATTTACGAATGGCACTTGTCGTGACCTTTATTGGGCGGTTGTTTGTATTTTCGAATATATATATATATATATATATATATATATATATATATATATATATATATATATATATATATATATATATATATATTCGATTTTATCGATTTCCTTTTTCAATCTCGTAATTTTTTACGCAAATGTTCTCATTTTATTTCAGGAGACTTTGTCACCTGAATTCCCACGAGTTGTATGAGAAATAATGGTGTTCTATGATGACACAATAATATACGATGAACACAGAATTGATCATGTTGTTTTGTTAAAAAAAAAAAGTTTAATTCATAAATAAAAGTAAAATTTTTAATTTTTTCAAATTATAACATGCTTAAATAACAATATAACTAACATTGTTTTTATTTGTTAATAAATCACAATAACATATCTTATCCAAAGAAAACATGCATGTAGAGGTAAACAAATACATCAGTTCCCGTTTTTGTTAACAAAAAAATTATGTTATAATTTATATTATTATTGTTTTATATTTATATGTATATGGTTACGTAAAAAACATAAAGCTTAAGATTAAATATTATTTAATATAAACATTTAGTCTTATTTTGTTTGTTTACATTTTGTTACCAAATTTATTTATTATTTGCACGGTTGCTCCCATTTCTAATGATTATACATTATTATCAAATATCAATAACAAGCTTTAATTTTTTTAAATAATCATATATATATATATATATATATATATATATATATATATATATATATATATATATATATATATATATATATTTATATATATTTATATATATTTATATATATATATATATATATATATATATATATATATATATATATATATATATATGTATATATATATATATATATATATATATATATATATATATATATATATATATATATATATATATATACTAAAAGAATTTACATGTTTGTTGGTATATTTAATATGAAGAAGTAAAATATAAAAAAACTGTGCTGTGAGTTGAGAATATTTTATTTTCTTATAAGTTTAATTTGGTTGGTTGATTTTAATTCTTTTTTATATGTATACGTTCTCATTCCTCCAATTTTTTTTAATTTTTTTGTTGGTTGAATTTTTTTATTTAATACTTGATTTTACGTTTTTCTCATTCACACATACAATTTTAATTTCCATTTTTTATATTTTTATATATATATATATATATATATATATATATATATATATATATATATATATATATATATATATATATATATATATAAATATATAGACGTATTTAATTTTTATATACAATATTTCGTTTTTTAATGAATTTGTCAGTACTTTCAATATGTTTCGTGTGTGGTTAGGAGAAGGGTTAAATTGAAGCTGTATACTTCTTAATATTAAGAGATATTTTTTGAATTCTATATAATAAAGCCTAAGGTTTATTACGTTAAGTACAAACCAAGAGGTTCTATTTAATTATAATACAGCATAAAATCACTTTTTACTAATAATATAGTACTAAAATTTCATCAAACAAACACTTGACTTTGATAATATATTTATTCATTGAAATGATGATCGTTTATTTTTTTAACAATGGCTTGTTATACTATATAATTTTTTTTTTGTTATTAAATAATAAAAATATAAAAAATTTTAGTACTGTCGTATAAGTTGTTTAGGTAACACACATGTATTTAGAAAAAAAAAGAAATAATTTTAATATTTTCTTTTTACTTACAACTATTATTAATTAAAATACAATTATTTTTTTTTATATATTGTTTATATTATCATTTATGATTTGTTATGATTTGCAAGTTTAAAAATAAAATAAAATAAAAAATTATGTTATTGAATTACTATAAAACATTTAAAAATAGTTTTGAGAAAAAATATTTATTACATTTCGAGTGAAATTTCGTTTTTTAATAAGTGTAGATAATTTTAACTGTCAAATATAAAAATCATCCGGGTAAAAAATTAATAAAATAATAAATTAGTTGGTGAAATATTTTAATTAATTATCTTTTTATAAATATATTGTTGATGTATTGTGATTTATAATGAAAAATAGAGACAATATATTAAGTGCAATAATTATTTTAATTATTAATTAAAAATTCGTTGTTAATATTTAATATTTAAAATTTTTTTTTTATAGTTTTTGGTTTTTATTACATTGTGTTAATTTTATTTTGATTTTATACAGTTTTGTTTCGTTGAGTTTTGTTAATAGAAATTAATTCATTATATAATAATAATAATATAACACCGCATATAATTTTATAAAATATATGATCATTAAATATCATTAAAAGAATAATGAAAAAAATGTCATCGGCTGCTTCGATATTTCGTTGTTCAATGTTGCAAGGTATGAAAATGTTTTTTAATATGTCTGGGCGTTTTCTTTTTTTTTTTTTTGTGATACGGATTTACAAAAATTATCATTTCCGTTTAAGATTTTAAAAAATAATTCAAAAAATCTAATTAATTTTGGTTTCTGTTTCATATATTTTAATTAGTATTTCCTGTTTATTATATAGATTCAAAGAATTGCCGACAGTTGAGAATATAATATATTTACATTTCTTTTAATTGAATTTTTTTTTAAAAGATTTAAGTTCATGCTCATTATATTTAATTAATATTCAAAACAAAATTATATTTGTGTTTATAATTTTGCTGAACCGGTTTTCTTAATTTAAAAATTGTTATCGATTGTATATTAGTCGCTTTTTAAGAAAATTCACTAAAATTTATTTTTATAAACATTCTGGATTTATAATTAAATAATTTTTAAAATTTAGTATTTGCCTTAAATAAATTATTACTTGAAAAAAGAAGATCATTATTTTATTATTGAAATGACTTCAACAAATTGTAGCTTATTTAATATAATTGATTTTCCAAACGCGAAAACTATATGGTGCCACATATTAGTAATATATATATATATATATATATATATATATATATATATATATATATATATATATATATATATATATATATATATATATATATATATATATATATATATATATATATAAAATAAATAAATAAATAAATAAATATATATATATATATATATATATATATATATATTATATATATATATATATATATATATATATATATATATATATATATATATATATATATATATATATAGATTATTAAATTAATTTCATTTATTATAAATACGTTGTACATTAGTATGTAATATAAAAATAGATATATAATTCAATATAACAATAAATTAAAAATTGGACAAATTGAGTATATGTATTGATGTAATTTAGTGTATGATGCAATATGCAACAGAAAATTTTGTTCTAGAAAATTTTTTGAATACAAATTACACTAGAATACGTCCGCTCTTAATTAATAATTTTGCTGCGTAAATTGATCTAACCAACCATTTATTGCTTGATATTTGGAAATTTTTAACAGTTTCGTGTACTCTTCCGACTTTGTTTTGACTAAAGTACCAACAATCGGCAAAATTTTGGGCCATCATTATTCTTATCTATTTTACAACCGTATAATTCTTCTATAAGTTCTGGAATTATTCACTTACCTATATAATTGAATTAATTTTTTTATTACTAACAATCGAAATTTATTTTTTTTAATAAACCAAACATTTTGCTTATTTCAGAATAAGACATTTTTAGCGATTTCTAAGGTTTTCTAAGGCATTTGTGTTCGTTTGCCATTGGATTTTAAAAATTAAAATGAACTAAATTATTGTTAACTTTTTATTAAACTTATACGGTAATGAATATTTAAAAACTTACTTTTGTCGTTTTTGAACGACTTAGTCGATATTTATAGCAATTACTTTTTATTTCTTGATAGAGTATAGGCTTTTTAAACGTAATATTTGGTAATTGGTATAAATTAATATTTGCAACACCATGAATGTTATGCTTCAATATCAAAAAATTACACCCATGACAAATTCATAACCTCAATAATTGCAACTTATGTTTAGTAAATTTTTACCGTAGCGAACCGAACGAGATTTAGCGGGCGATATAAATATAATAAGTTTTCAATATCACGAACAGATAAAAACGAAAGTGAATTTACAAATTATCCACTATTCAAATCACTAACGAAATGTTCAAGCTTTTTAAGTTTCCGCGCAAATAAAACGATAATTGTTTAAATGGTTTTTAATTCAGAGAGATCAACACATCCCAATTTTTGCGGATATTTTGAAACAAAAGGCGTTACATCTTAAGATCCATGAACATCATACCGGTGAATACTATTTGGAGGAAAACTGTATTAAATAAACTCGATACAGTCAGTGTTGACAGTTGTAGAATTAATTACGTGATAAAACCCAAAAGATGAATGTAGCTTCTGAGAAAGTTTATTGTTTTCTGGCAGGTTCTTCCTACTAACACACTCGTTTACTTTTCTAACAAGTGCAATTGGCATTCACAAATTAAAACATTTTGTTAAAGGCCAAGCCCAACAACCAAAAGCAATCAACGTGTTTATCGACCCTCCCATTATTCACAGCGCTACTGAAGAAAGTATGGAGTTAACTAACTATATGGAGTTGTTCAAAGAAGGTTATTTGTTTATTTGCCTAGCATTTAGAAAAATCTAGAACCAATCACAATTGATTTACGGGTTGGAGGCCATTGATGCCACAAATAATTAATTATAACTCCTAATTTTTCTTAAATCATAGATACATAATCTGATCAAGAATGGATAACTGTAAATTCTTTCCCCATCAATATTAATAAGGTTGATTAAATGTCTGGAGATGATAAATCGGAAAAAGGCGTTGAAGTTTTGAAAATATTTTGTTTTAAACAAAAAATAGATTAAGCTAAAAACAACAAAATACTCTAAAAACTATTGATGTTGGGCACTTTTTTATGTTTGCAACTGCGAGGTAATTGGTGGGAATTATCGAGTTTGCACTGTATTTATATATATATATATATATATATATATATATATATATATATATATATATATATTTATATATATATATATATATATATATATATATATATATTTATATATATATATATATATATATATATATATATATATATATATATATTTATATATATATATATATATATATATATATATATATATATATATATACATATATTTATATACATTTATATTATATTATTCAGTGATACTAAACAAATAAGTTGTTTTCTATAATCAATAAGACTGACAACTGAATTGTTGCCTAGTGTCACCTAAGCAGTCAAAGGGAAAAAAACATAATCAAGAGTTGCTCACAATATTTGGTTATATTATTTGTTCTCGTAAATATTTAAATATATATATATATATATATATATATATATATATATAAATATATATATATATATATATATATATATATATATATATATATATATATATATATATATATATATATATATATATATATATATATATATATACAAAGAAACAACTCGATAGCAATAGGTTAAGTTATTTACTTCGTTTATTCTTTACCGCTGTTGTATTTTTTTAATTTTTCCACCAAACACTATAAAAATGAAAAAGTAAATTAAATTACCAATTTCACACCCGAAAAATTCCCAATCAACTATAAAAGTTCAACTTAATTTAAATATACATCGGAATTATATACACACACATATATACTGCAATAAGTATCACCCGCAAAAGCTAAATTCTTTTCTTATTCTAATCTATACACAATATAAATTCTCATCTGCGTGCACGGATTCTTATACTCGTACATTCAAACATGAAAAACTTTACAAAAATTAAATCAATACAAATAAAGGCGAGTGAAATGATAAAAATCAACCCTCCAAAAACAAGGATAAGGAGATAATATTGATTTGTGTGAAATGAAACACAAAAAAAATTTGTTTTTTTGATTTTGATAATGGAATCAAATATTCCGATTGGTGCATATAGTATAAGATTTATCCCCACTATATTATTTTCTCATTGTCTGCTATGTTCAGTTTCATTGTATATATCGTAAAACATTTTTTTTTACTTTCATTTTGCTTTTGTATTAAATTTTATTTCATCCCCTCTCGAATATTTTTTTACATTTTTTCGTTTTTTTATATTTTTGATATGAAAAATTTACACGACGAGTTGAACCGTTTATTCACAATGAAAAAGGAAATTTTAGTTTAAGTGCGGGCAAAATAAAAAATTAATATAGGATAAAGCGGGAAGGGTGTGTGCACTACTACACTAACAAAATACTGATGTGTGTAAATGTATACATTCATGTGTATATTTTTATTAAGGAAACAAAAATAAATTTTTTCGGCATAAAGAGAATAAAAAATGGAAAATTTCAAATAGATTTGCGTTTTGTTGGTATATATTTTATTAGGGGTTGGATAAATAATAATTTCATTGTATATGAAATACAAATACCATAACACGAAATGTGTAATTATAATAATATTTTTCATGTTGCCCAAAAGAAAAGTTGTTAGTTTAGATTTTTTATTTTGTACATATAGCTATATACAATTTTCTTTTATCATTTTCTTTTATTATTTTTTGTTTCTTTTCTTTTATTTTTTGTTGTTGTTCTTGTTCCCTGTGTGTTTGTTTTCTTTTCTTCTTCTTCTGCGTTTTTATTTCACGTATATAGAAAAGAAAAGTTTTATGAATATAGAGTTTTTTTTTTATATTTTTTTGTTCATTCGTTTTTGTCGATCATAAACTTTCATTGAATTTATATTGTTCTAATAAAAATTCGAAAAAAATATATAAAATAAATAAATAAATAAAATTAAATAAAAATTTGTTTGCGTATCTATACGTCATATATTATTGTTTATTTATTATCATTACTTTTAATTTGTTATTACATATATACAAATATTAATATTTTCTTAAGTTTTGTTTTATTTTTTTTAATGTGATTAATTGTGTTATCATTACATGTGATAAAAAAGTATTATATAATATAAAACCATATAAAGTTTAGTGTGAAGTTGTTATAAAATTGGTGAAAAAAAACTATATTTATATAGTGTGAAATTAAAATATATATAAACTTTTGAAAAGGTAACATTTTTATATATATCAATAAAGTTTGCGTTCATCTCCGGCGGAGATGAAATATTGTTATTTTATATAATATAAACCGACGGGTATAATTTAAAATTATTGTTTATACAATATGTAATATATTTTAGTTTGTAATACTGACGTTTCAAATTTTTTCTGTTTCTTAGTATTATAATATAACATTATCTACCCGTTAGAAAGTTTAACTATAGCTCTATCTCTAATATAGATTTTAATCGCAGAAGACCACTCGTTCTAATTTTATTAATGTGTAATTTAGAAGCATATATAAAAGTTCATATTGGTATATAGTCATTCATTTACATGTACCAATTTAATTTATTTTTGAAAAATTGTTTCGGTCTAACTAAACTTTATTTTTAACTATCAGAAAAGGTATTATAGTTTGTGATAGCTAATGCCAAATATTTACTATTGGATGTTCAGATAGAAAACTTCATATGCCAAGAAATTAAATTATTTATGAGCTTAATAATGTCGGGATAAGCTATCGTACAGTTGGCACTAATAGAGAATCGGTCTTAGACTCAGCCAAGAATGTGTTGATAGGAAATCGAGTCGTTGTGTTATATATGAGTTGTTTGATTTGGATCATTCACCCATAACTCCATTACCTTTAATGTTTCTGAAAAGTTTCAAATTTTTGAAATTGTTAAAGAGTAATAATTATGGAAAGTTAAATCTTTCGGCAGAGATATATACAATTTAAAACAGAGCATTTAAAAGTTTCAGGTTTTTGCGAATATTGTTATTGCTGCACTCATGTATTACAATTTTCGTTTTCACCACGTTGCCTATTTCTACATGTCACATATGGTTGAAAAGCATATCATTGTTAAACGTTGTCATGGATCGTTAACTTGAGCGTTCACAACAAAAATGTCATACGGAGGCACTATTAAAAAATCAAAGGTGGAAACCATTGGCTGATGGTTGATTTAAGCTGTTTTTTACCGGTTTGCTAACATTTACACGCGTATTGTAAACAATTTTTGTATCAGCATTTAGTTTTATTTGAATCCTCGGCTTATTTGGGATTTTATTTATTTTCTTCTAACAATTTATATGCTGGAGTATGTTTGCTTTGCCGATCCGTGTCATTAACGGTTCTTTAAGAGAATCAACTTTTTTAATGATGGCATTAATAAATTTAATAGATTTAAAAGCATCTTATCTATATTAAAAGGAAAGTGGATGCGACTCGTAACTCATGATTACTCAAAGCCCGAAATATTAGCAAAAAGAAATTCCCGGTTTTGCTGGCCTTGCTGATCCTTACAACATTTTTCTCCGATAGTTTGGTTAGTGGTTTATATTTCCACTCAAGAACTAGAACTCCATACTTACATTGACGTAAGATTTACACGTATGTTCTTTGCATTTTTCTTTCTTTTTTTAGCAGTTGCGGTGTCTATCACTATAGGTTGTTCTAAAGTCCTTCGAGGTTTGCCTGATCTTGAGTTACTTGGGCGGGTCTTTCCAATTTCGAATTGCTTTAATCGTGTGATGTATATATGTATACTATTGGCCTTTATTATACTTTCATAAAAAATTCTTCTTTATTTAGGTTATCAGATAAAACAACATTTTTAATTTGATCAAAAGATAAACCAAACTGTATTTGTCCAAATATACCTTATTGATTTCGAAAACCGGCAAAATTGGTGGTTACATGATTCTATTTTGTTATACAATTTTTTCTTCAGTTTCATAAGACTAAAAATAATGAACGATGGTTTGAATTAAAAAAATAGTCTTTTAAAAAACCTGGCTGGCTCTCTCGCATATGCTGCTTTAACGATTTTGCCATATCCAACATTTATGCTGAGCTCAATACGACATTTAGAAATTATTTCATTATTTACGAAAATAGAACATTTTTCATAAATGCGATTTTCATTCTTCTTGGAACAAGTTGAAATATTCGACGGCTATATACATTAGAGATTGAAAAATATAAAAGGGAAACTATAGTGTTTTTGTAATATATATATATATATATATATATATATATATATATATATATATATATATATATATATATATATATATATATATATATATATATATATATATATATATATATATATATATATATATATATATATATATATATATATATATATATATATATGTATAACTTTAGTGGTTATTCCTATAGTGTTACTATATTTTTAATTAGTTACGGCGATTGCGTTTTTTACTGGCTCTACTGTACGCTTGAGACTCAAAGGAAAAAAATTCTAATTCCACTTGAGTCGGAAAACCCTAATTCTTATGTAATACTACTTGAAATTAGTTTCGAATCCCAGTAGCAACCACCCTTGTTACACATTGGATCCAGTATAGCAAAAGTTATTGGATCTCAACGCCCATCAGATGCAAAACACCCTTTTGAGATTCATTTTAAAAAGATTCAAAAGCTGTTTAGGCTGTTGAATTCATCTGTTTAAGGTGTTATAAAAAAAAAGCGGTTGAAATATTCTGGTATAGTTTAGGTGAACCATACCAACATTAATAATAAAGCGAACTATTTTAAACTATGGAAGTTACTGTTGTATAACAACTGTTGAAGTTACTGTATTGTAATCACAAAATTGTATTGCTTTATTGCTACTGAAATAAGATGATGAACAATTAAAATTGATGTCTATACACCAATGAAAATTAAACTAATTGCGCTCACTGTGTCGCAATTTCCCCCCTGAACAGAAGTCAAGCTTGAATTCTTGGATTTATCAGAATTCTGATCTTGCCTATTCATTAAATATTTATGGAGTAAATTGTGACGTTGACCACAAGCCCAACAGGCATTCAGGCACTACATTGACATTCAGAGGTTAAATGATTTTGACTGAACAATTCATACAGAGCTGGAAGTATTTTTCAATCTTAGCACGATTTAATTCAATTTTTTTAAACTTATAGCATCTGCAACTTCACGATGTTGATCATTGTCCTCAGTCACAACAGAGGCATTTGTGTTTTTGGTATAGTTGAGTGCAAGTTGAATCAATTTGCAATCTTCGTTATCGGTGAGTGTTCGTATAGAATTGGTGGTTTTTTTGATCAACAAGTTTCAAAAGTGGCACATCATTTATCTTTAGAAACATTAAGACTTCCTTGCAGGGAAGGGGTTTGCTTGTATCCTAAAAAATTTGCACATGCCTCTTTTGACTGCTCATTGAGTTTATTTTATATTAAATGTATATCACTATATATTCAATAAAAACTACCACAAACAGTTTCAAGCTAAACGAACGGATGTTAACCATTTTGACCAAACTATATAACCAATCAATACACCTGTCAGATATAGGACAACTAATATATTACCTGAATTACATAATAAAAAAAATCGCACTTATTCTTATGTTTCAATGCGTAGTCTGATGACTGGTTCATATAGCAAAGTTTAAGGCTGGTGTAAGAAAAGATCCTATAGCACTTACTAATTAAGCGTGGCTCTATATATTAACTAAACTTTGGGCTCCAAAGAGAAAACCTACCTACAAATTTAACGTAACTGGATTTATCGTTTTGTCAATGACATAATACAATTCCAGATGAATATACATTTTCACATGCTAATGACAGAGGTTTATTATATACGCTATGCTTTTCCAAAGAATTTTAATATTATTAGGCCGTCGGTTATTTACAATGCTGCTGTATTCTTATAGCTATACTTACCGCAGCATCAATGATTATCAATGGTGTTTTAAGTAGCATTTAGACATAATATAGTGAAATAGATAAATTATGTTTATGTCGTTAGTTGACCAGTCCATTCAAATATATGTATATAGAAAGCCATAGCTATTAAGCTTTCTCAAATTATCTTTACCCCAATGCTTCAACCAATAGACGAATGGTGTATTTTATATAATTTATAGTCTTACATTTACATTTAAAAACTAATTGATCTTATAGCAATGTGTATAGGAACCCAGATTCATTTAAATTTTTATATATATTTTAATATTTTAGTCACGAGATTCTAATGATGGAATGATGGTCATACTTTCAATTATAACTATTAAATAAAAAAATAAAAAACCAAAACAAATAATAATAAAAATAGCAATAACAATAATTTGTATGTTGTTTGTGTTAAATATTACAAAAACAAAGTTTTATTTTTTAAATATATTTTTTTCTCTTATAATTTTTATTGCACAATAAAATGCATTATTGCTCAATAAGTAATATTTAATGAACGATAAAAATAAAAATTTTATTTGAGCATTTTTTTTTGTTGTTCCAGCTCTTAAATGTTTTTTGTTGTTACTTTTAAGTGACTTTTAAATAGATTCATCTTAAAGTGGTTTACTTTTGGTTTTCCTTTTTTAAAGACAATCAGTCAATCATTACAGCGGTTATATATATATATATATATATATATATATATATATATATATATATATATATATATATATATATATATATATATATATATATATATATATAACTTGGTGATGATGGTGATTATTTAGAGGGTTTTAGTTGTGGTGATGAGTTGTCGTTATCAACTATGGAAACTATAAATTTATTTATTTAAACGATGTATAAACTATAAAAAATTCAAATTGAAATTTATAGTATTTTATCACATCAGTCACTATTTATGGTATATTATATACCTTATGTGTTTATGTATAGTTAGTATTTATGTATACATATACAGATAGGTGTATGAGAATTGATGTACATTAAAAATAAAATTGATTTTCGGTAATTTATGTGTTTGTGATATGCTGTTGCTCGTTATCTAAAGATTTATTTTGTATTTATGTTACCTATGGGAAACACTTTTGAATTTTATTAGTTTTCGTTGATTTTGAACGAGACATAATTAGTTTAATGAGTTTATGGTGTAAACAGAACTTTTTAAATTCCACAGAATCTCCAAACATTATAATGTGTTTTATAACGTCCTTGAAGACATGCATTTTTAAATATTATATATATGTTGCATAATATTCAAATTTTAAAGTTTGTTTATCTAACATTACTTTAATGGTTTCACAGCTATTGTATATACTTATATATTCAAATAACTGCAAGCCCCAAATTATAGTTTTATGGTTTAAGGACCTAAAAATTAGAGCAGAACTGTTTGTATGCATGCAGGTTTTGTGTTAAAAAACTCTTTTTTTTATTGTTGTCGTTGCAATGGTTTTTGGTTCATTATATTAACACACAACCATACACATAGTAATTTATTCGAGGTTTTACCAATAGCATAAAGCAGAATAAAAAAAATAATTTGATTTTCATGGAATTTTAATTGATCTAAAGCCGTCCATATTGAAAGGCAAAAATACAAAAGTTACAGATTATATACGTTAAAGGAAGTTTGTAATTTGAGTTTATTATTATATGTTATTATATAAATGTTTATAACAAATTTTTTCGCTTGTTTTGCTTTATTTATTTCATATATATATATATATATATATATATATATATATATATATATATATATATATATATATATATATATATATATATATATATATATATATATATATATATATATATATATATATATATATATACGAAACAAAAATTGAGTTGATTATTGTTATTTTATTTAACCTTGTAATCTCATGTGAGGGTTTGGAAAATAAATTTAAAATTGTGTGAATTTTAAGAATTATGTTTCATATTATTTGTATTTAAAATCCATGCAACATTTTTAAAAACCGGTTTTCGTTGTGTTTAAATGAACCTTTATAATTTTTTATTAATCCCATTGCTTGACCACACCTTGAAATAAAACTATAATGGCGACTACCAACAATTTGAGTGCGTGCGTTTATATATATATATATATATATATATATATATATATATATATATATATATATATTTTAATTGATGTGCTTGAAAATATTAAACAATAAAATTTAATTTTAAATAGTTATGGTATACCAAAGTATTTAGTTTTAACATTAACGAGATTAACAAATTTATACTGTCGATTTCGTTGGTGTAGGTTTTTATGATATTCATAAACGATACTAAATAATTGGCCAAATATAATTATCATTTATTCCACATGGTTTTTAGGACTGGTTTATTGTAATTATACAATAATCACATGTGGTTAGTCATACTGTAATATCTATAATAATGATTTTAATTTTTACCCATAGCATGGGTAATTTGTGTATATAGGGTTGACCGCTGTATATATTAATAAAAAACAAAATAATTTTCAAAATAGCAACATTTTCAAGTAAAACAAGCTGAAGGTCATATATTCTGGTTTAAAAAATGTTTAAGGGCTCATTGCAACAATATATAAGTATATGGAATTATGGTCATATTGTTTTCCAATATTTTTTCGTTAACATATAGCAAGAAATGTTTTAAATAAATATTAATTGACTTTATATATATTTGTAGTTATAATATTTAGATTTTGACTCTGATTATCAACAATATAATGACGCTTCTATAGACATAGCTAAACTTCCGTTACACATTTTTTATCTAATCCAAATTTAGATAATCTTTAAGCTTGCGTGTATATTTCAATATATGAGTTAAATATTGGTGCTCCACCGGTAGAAAATAGTGAATTAAGGGATTTTTTCTTGATATGAAATTTCAAATTACGAGGTATTTCGGAGCATCCAAATAATATGAAAATGTTGGTAGCAGAAAACCAACTAAATAATTTTATTAACTGTTGAATACCATTTTATCATTTTTTTCATCATTAGGTGGAAACAAAAATTAACCCTGTTTCAAACAAAAATTCTTTAAATATATATATATATATATATATATATATATATATATATATATATATATATATATATATATATATATATATATATTATATATATATATATATATATATATATATATATATATACATATATATATATATATATATATATATATATATAATTATATATAATATATATATATATATATGAGAAAACACTATACTAAAGTGTACGTATAATACAGTTTTTTATGATAAATTATGAGTATAGTTATGCTTTTAACATCAAACTTTTATCTTTAAGAGCTTGATCCCAAATAATTTCAATTATCACAAATAAAATTAACTCATTTAATTTATGTAATCCCTATAGCTAATACATTTGAGCGTTAAATTGATTGTACATTTTTTTATTTGGTTCAAAATTCATACAGTCTTGTTGATTTTTTTTTTTAAAATAATCTTTTGTTAATAAAATTTCACTCAATGTCGATGGTTGTAACCTATTTCGAATTTTGGTTTTATTTAAATTAATTTGCGAGAAGATTCGCTCCACATATGCTGTTGCTACCGGAATTGTCCGTATTTCGCCATTATGAAGATTCACCACGTTTTAGTTTAAATATTGCGTGCCAAAAAATATCTATCTCCATTGTCGTGTTTAGTTTTAATTGTTGAAAATCGAGTAGTCTAATTTCCCTCCACTCATTATCAACTTGTTGATAATCACTTAGTGGAATAATTTGGAGAAAATGTGTTAATAGATTAACACTAGGAATGGTTTTCATAGAAATTATTGTTGAAATATTGCTTATTTTATTTAAATTAATTTTACTTACACCAATGTAATTTGAAATAAAATAGGTCCAACAAAATGTCATTCATATGAATAACTGCGTTTACAGATTGTTTTGACCGTCAAACATGATGGGTTTTGATTTAGACAACTTACTTCAACTTTACGCTTGCCTGTCGTTCAGTTGCATTGCAGTGTACAGTCAGTATACAGTATATTACTCGTATAAATTGATAGAATAAATAAAATATAATAAAATAAAAGAATAAAATCTGTCCAAAATATAGATTTTGCAAAGAAATCTGGAAATTTAGAGACAAATCTGTTTTTCTGTTTTAATGGTTAAAAATCTAGTCTTGGCATGAAAGAGGGCCAATTACGTCATCTATGTATTTTAATAATTGCCGGTTTTCATTCATTTTATTTATATATAAAATTTCTGATTTATAATGAACGTGTCGAGTTCATCATAATTTAAATTCTTTCTCGCTCAGACATTTTTATTGACATAAGAACTACTATTGTACCATGTATATTTTCAGCTTTGGTTAAATTGTTGTTATTGTTGAAGCCTGATGTATTCCAAACTGTATTTTCTGGCGCAAATAAAAAAACACAACCAGCAATATAACTTATTTGATTTACTGCACCCTGTTAGCTAAAGGCTATTTTCATAAAACTGATTTGAAAAATGTCTTGTACGTTGCATGCGTATCCGTTACTTTTTAATTTGGTGTATATCTTCCATTATTTAAATATGATTTTTTTCGTCATCCTTTCTAGGTAAATATGATTTTTCTAGATTGATTTAATCACACATTTACACTCGATTCTTTTCATAATGTACTTAGCCATTTAATTTGACTTTAATAATTGACATATACAGAATATATGCAATGATGATATACATAACACCCTATCTTAATCTCTATTTTGTTTGTACTTATTTCGAATAAAAGGTATTGGCTGTCTCATTTAAACAATTCTAATTGGAAATAACATTTAAAATTTAACAATTAAGCAAAACTCGGGAAATATACCACAAATAAAAATTAAAAATAATTAATCATATACAGGGTGTTCCAGAATTGGTAATACAAATGAAATAGGATGACAGAGGAGGTTATTTTCAACCATAAGTTACAAATAAAGTTTTATCGAATTGTTGATGGTTGAAAAGTTATTCCACTTTTAAATATTTTTTGGTGAAATCGCATGCGCAGCCGCTAAAAATATTTTAAAAGTTCTTTAGTTAGTTTTGCTTTCTTAATACGATTTTGAAGAGTGTATCTTTCTAATAAAGTCATTTTTTATAAACTTTATTATCTTCTGTCAAATTAAAACAATACCGTTGAAAAGTCGTTTTGTTTCCCAAAATTTTTTTTTTCATATTTAAGTGACTCTGGCTAAAAAACAATGTCCTACAGAAAGTTAATCAACTTTCAGAAAAACGACATTAATGCAAATTCTTATATGGTATCACGCATAGACATTTTTAATATAGAATGGTTTTTATCAACTGTTTTACAAAGTAGGTCATGTTTATTTAAGAATGCACCTAACAAAATTTTGATTGCTATAAAATAGCTGATTTGTCAGACATAAAACAAAATTATAATTTTGTATTTTTTTTTATTTTAAATATTGTAAAGTCTATATTCCATTATGAAAAATTGTTGTACAACAAATTTTTGTTGGAGAACCAGAACGAGACAAAAAAATATGTTTGTAGTTTCGTTGGATGAGTGAATGAGTTCGCCAACTTTTTCAAAATAATTTTGTTAGCAAAATCATAAGGAGAAATGTAAATGTAGGAGAAATGTTGCTATAAGTTACTATACAAAAGTATCGAGTAGAGTAGTTTTTATGGCAACATTTAATACATATATAGTATATACGTAAAATTTGTGACTCGATGAGTAATATGTTTCACACACACAATGATAATATTTTTTTAATTTTTTTTTTAAAGAAATGTAATAAATTACATGTTCGTTGTTCTCGTATAGATTACAGCATAAATGTAATGATTGAGCTAAATTTATCTGTAAAATGATAAATTTTCATAACAAAATAGTAATATTGACATGCTATCCAAAGCTAACTAAGTTTATCTACCAAATGTAACTATACAAATTTTCCAAGAAAAATTTGATGTACAACAAATTTTCATAATGGAATAGAAACTAAACAAGTGTTCGAAGTGTCCACATTTAGCCATAATACATAATCGGCATCGTCGAACAAAATTTATTTTATCCATCGGAACGCCCGCTCCATATATTTAATAATATTTGTCGCTGTCGCATCTCCTACGCGCGGTTTGATTTTCTCTTATTTATAGACCTGCTCTTTAAAATAAACCCATAGAAAAAATTATAAAGAATTTAGACCAGGAGACCGCGGTTGTCACTTACTAGGCCCTGCTATTGTAATCCAGCGATCTTGATAATTGATGTTAAGGTGCTATGGTACTTTTTGGGCATAGTGCGGAGAGGTCCTATCATGCTGCAGCCACATATTTCGGCTTGTTTGTATAACGAAACGTCACCAAGTAATCCGCATTCAAGTCAATTTGTAAGAAACTTATATATACCGGCCTGGTGATCCGACGTGGTAGTTGAAATGTACCAATCAATTTTCCATCAACTATTTCCGCACACATATGTTCTTTCCAAATGGATGTGGGGCTTTTCTATGCCACACAATTTGTGGATTTACACGGGCCCAATAATGCAAATTGTGGATATTGAATATTTCCACCTTTTCAAAGCAAGCGTCGTCGCTCCAAAAAATGTTAAAAAATTGTGGGTTTTTTTGGTTGCAATGCAGCATTTCTCGATAAAAACTCATCTTTTTTCCATGCGATAAAAGGTCAGCGAATAAAAGGTCTTGTACACGTTGCACATGATAAGAGTGCAACTGATTTCTTTTTTAAATACGATACACCGTGGACCGAAGCATTTCCGAGCGTCTTGATAAAAGACAAACTCTTGTCGATGTGTCATCTATCACCATTCCAATTATACTCTCTTTGTTTGTATCAAGGTGCTTAGATCTTTCAGCTCTTCCCCGATGTCTATAGGAATTTTGCTATACGTACATTCGATGCATAAGTTTTGAAATACTCTGTGACTGAGAAAGTGATCCCGATTGGAGAATCATATCTGGTTTTCCCTTGCAGTAGCTCGAGCATTGTCATTAAATTGTTGCCATTATATGTTATTTAAATCATTTTGTTTTGTATCTGACAAATTTTGTTAAGTGCATTCTTTAATAAATATGACTTACTTTGTAAAACAATTGATAAAAGCTATTCTTTGTTAAATATTTTTATTCGTGATAACTTTTGAACCATCGACAATTCCATAAAACTTTATTTGGCTATTTATATATATATATATATATATATATATATATATATATATATATATATATATATATATATATATATGTATATATATATATATATATATATATATATATATATATATATATATATTTATATATATATATATATATATATATATATATATATATATATATATATATATATATATATATATATATATAATCAAACTTTAGATTTTGAAAAACTTTCCTGATTATTTTAGTGCGAGTAGTGGATGATTAGACCAATTTAAAACCCACCACAATGCGGTTTTCCGGACTGCAAGTGAGGAAAATAATTTAGTTACCTGTACAAATTAGGAAAAAACTTTATTTTACCAGAGCTAACAAAAATCTCTATTCCAAGAAATAAGTTTAATTGTTTATTAAACATAGGATTGGTTTTTTAGTGTTTACCGAACTAGTCATTAGCTTTGAAGCAAAAATATATTAAAATAATTTGCCTTGAGAATCAACACGGCTGGATAGCAAAAACTAAAACTTAAATCTCTTGGAGTTGAATTATATGAAAATCGGAAAGCATGGATATAAAGTGCTGTTTATATGGAAATACTGACTGACTAAAATATGACTGAACAACATAAACTAAAACAAAATTGTTGGCATGTATATTGATTCGAATTTATTAACAAGATAATAAAGGTCACTGTAACTATTTGAAAACTGTTGGGCTAATAAAAAATAATGTAGTTTACGCCCACCTGCGCGTTAAAGTTTAAAATATAATAATTGAAAATCAAATTATTGTTTTAATTAATTATTGATTGATATCTTAATTTTCAAACGCCATATGCATACTTAAAGCCAATTTTATGTAATTTAATACTGTTAATAAAATAAAACATGCAAAAATTGGTATAACAATAAATGAAGAAGTCAAATTTGATGTATATAGTGCTTATATTAAAATATTATGATTATTTTATTGGACACAAAAAAAAAATCATTTTGTTATTATATGTTTGTTTGTTTATTTTTTATTTTAGTAGCAAAAAGCATCATTCGGCCATAAATCTATAAACACTCAATAAATTTTCATTCCGTTTTTTTGTTGTTGAGTTTTTATTGTTATAGCATCAATAAATTCATTACAGTTAGTTGTGAATAATAAAATATAAAAAAAGTAAATAAATATATAATATGTATATACAGTATACACTAAACCACCGCATCGACAACCAACAAAAAAAAAAAAAAGAAGAGATAGACTCTCATAAACAATATCGCGATCGTAATTGTTATTTCTGAGATAATAATATATGTTCTCATGTATATTATATAGGGTTTTGTGGTTGGGTTACAATTTTATATGATTTCCTTGTTGGTTGTATTGTTGTGTGCTTGCAATAACAGTAAAAGGTGTAAACGATTGTTTTATGGATGTTTATTGTTAAAGTGTGCGGTTAAAATCAGAGTATTGTGGAAGTTTTGATGTTGGAATTTTTGGAGTGCTATATATAGTAATTTTGACCACCCAGAATAAAAACGTAAGGCCTTAATAGTCGTTTATTGATTTTGTTATTGTGTTTATGCAAATGTATTCTTGGCACTTTAAAAACATGATGTTAATTTTTTTTTTTCGAGGTGTTAATTGTTTAATACTGCAAAATTTCATGCTGCAGTAGTTTGAATAGTAGCACTTTAAGAAAACATGTTACACTCAGAACTGCACCGAAGCCAGTAACCGCCACAGTTTAAATAATTTTTGCTCCTCTATAATTTGATCATTTTATTGTTCACTTCATTATTCAAAGACACTTATCCGTTGTAGTATCTTTACTTCCTGTTAACTTTTGATTTTATTGGGTTTTCTATTTACTTTTCAAAAGTTTCATAAATCTAAAGGCGAGTTCGTTCGTTTTTTCTGCTGTTTTTTTTAAATAGTTTGTGTTCGTATTACTTCTTCACACCCATAATTTTTTTAAAATAATTCAGCACAATACCGTTTCTATGAGCGCAGTTCTAATGGTTTACCTTTTCATGTATAGTGTGTTTGTATATTTTAATGTTTATATTAAAGCTCAACATTTGACTATTGTTTTTTTTAACAATTTCTTTGAATTGAACATTTTTTAAATAAGTACATATATCTAAATCTATATATTAAATTTTTGCTTATTATTGTATCCCTGGTGTACTAATTTACTATCTAGTTCATTATATTATCTTTTATAGATTGTTAAATTTAAAAAAAAATTTTAATATTAAAAGGATTTAACATATGACCTCTAATGTTTGTTGTCGATCTGTTAACATTTCTTTTCCTATATTTAGTTAAACCTGTTTCAGTATATAAGCAACAAAAAATCAAAAAGGTAAAGACTTAAAAGATGTTAAAATTTACTTGAAGTATATGCATTTTTTAGTTAATTTGTTCTAAAAAAATTATTTAACAATATTTTAATAGAAATTTATTTTGAGTGCCAATAATCGATCCTCTTATGTCTATATTTTATTTTCAGAAAGATCTTTAAACATTTAAATAATTTAAGAGAAAGTGCAAATTTGGTTCGATGATTTAAATCGTATTATACGATTTAGATATTACAGAATTATTAATACAAACAAACTTTTGAAACGTTCTGATAATTGTTTGGATTTTTTATTTTATCCTAATCCTCTCGATATTTAAGAATTTTACGAATACAGTTTCAACATTTGTCAGTTTCATATCTAAAGTTGTGTTTTGGGCCAAACATATTACTTGTTTTCTGTGCTACTGTTTTATGTTTCGTGTAGATCATCTTGTGGTTGATATAATTGCTGCTTAAAACATATAATATAAAGGAAATGGCTTTTTTACATGTTTCCACACTGTCTGCACTTATCAAATTCAAAATGTGGTTTCTGCGTCTTTAAAAAAAATTACATTACTGATGTTTAAGTAGAAATGTTTGTTTAAATACCATTATACGGTCTTGTCATATTTCCACATATTTGCACTATGACTATATAGTTTAAATATCAAAAAATGGTGGTGTGGACTGATTTGTTCTCTTTGTGGATAATCTAATCTGCATCAACGATTTTATCTCTTTCATTTTGAATTGAGTTACTCTGTACGATTCATAGAAAATTTGCATCATAAATGCGAAACGTTAATTTTAACTTTAAAAAGCTAAACCTCACTTACTTATAGAAACATAATTACTTTGAAAATTTTCTAAAATGTTTTTACTCAACTAACGGCTTTATTGACTAGCTGTTTTAAAACTATAACATTTAAAAATAATATTAATGAGGTGTTATTACTTTGTACACATTCTTACGCTTAATTTGAAGTTTCACGACTTCATGACTATGCAAATTCGGTCATTCCGTTTTGTCTTTCATTTTTAATTATTCTTTTCCATTATTCATTATTCTAACCGAGTAAAATACCATAAGAGCAAATACTTTCAAGCCAACTGATCTAACATAACAAGGAACACAGAATACAAATACAGTTTTCTCCAACATAAACAGTTTGACAAAGCTTGTAAAGATTTCTTAAAAATAAGATTTTTCAATTTGAAATTTTCTGCATCTTAAGAGATGTTCTCAGAGATTGCGAATTCTTTAGTTTAAAGAAATGTGATTTTAATGTCTAAATTGTTTATTATTTTGTTTAAAATCCGTTGTGTTCATTTTCTAGACTAATTCTTTCTAAACCATCTATATCTGAGAGTGTTAGTAGTATATTTGGAATCCAACCATGGTTAACATTTTTATTATAAATCTCTGTTGACTTGTTAAAGGATGATAGAATTCACGGAAGATACAGTCAATTTTTTTTGCTTTTTGCGTCGTTTTTTCCGTTCCGCTTCTATAATTTTTTTTTATTTTAATATAAGAAGGAAGAAAACAGTTTAAGTTTAAAAATGTAAACATTTTTTGAATTAATTGCATATTACGACAGTCTAAAAGCCAAACAGAGGGCCGAGTACTATAGCCCTCTATCCCTCTCTCTCTCTATATATATATATATATATATATATATATATATATATATATATATATATATATATATATATATATATATATATATATATATATATATATATATATATATATATATATATATATATATATATATATATATATATACATATATATATATATATATTTTATATATATATATATATATATATATATATATATATATATATATATTTATATATATATATAATATAATATATAATTTAATAGCATATGTATCATAGAATAAATGTTGGATACAATATAAAATTCATAATAATTCACAGTAATATAAAGCTTACAAAATTTGGTTTTCATTGAAAATCAAAGCCATCTTAATAATATAAGCCTCCATAATGAACGATATTTTTGGAGAGCTTTATTTAGAGTGACAAAAAACGTAAAACAATAATCGTTTTTCATATGATTCTTATGGAAGCTTTATGACAGAAACTTCAATCAACACAAAAATATGTTTACGACAATTGAAAGTAGAAATTTTAATTTTCATGTGATTTAAATATTTTTTTTCGTAGGATTTTCCATTTTATTGAATTATTGAACTGAAAATAGTATATTTTGTTTTTGGTTAAAGCTCCAAATAAAATAGCATAATGTAAAAAAGGGATAAATAGATTTAATAGTAAATTTAATTATACAATTTTAAGGTTATGTTTTATTTAACATTAATTCTGAGCATTAATGATATGTACATCTTATTTGGTATAAATACTCTCTTTAAATATGGTGGTCTCACTCGAAGAACTATACGACCAATTCCAAACATAAACACAAAAAAAAATAATAAACAAAAAATGTATTAAAATAATAAATTAAATGGTATGTATGGATTAAATACATTATCACTCACACATCAAACACATTCATCAACAAAAATGTCAAAGAATACAATTAATATGACGGGCATTTCAAATGTTTTGGTGTAATCTAAGCTGAAAACCTAAATTCGTTTCAAACAACCACTCGAATGACATCAATTAAATAAATTTGTATTATACAGAACACTTTAAATAAGAATTTATATTAATACATATTCACGAATTTATGACATGCAATGATTGAAAAAAAATTGTATGTTGTATTTTTTGAAAAGTCAAAATATCGAGCACACGAATCACGATAATTTTTTTTTTATTACGATCATATGTTTTACGATCAGGTTTTGTTAAATGTAATAGCTTCGTTTGTTAGCTATACGATATTATTATAGAGCAAATATACATGTGTCTCACTTTTTCAAATGTGCATGCACATAGTTTATTTTTTTTTTACTTTTTGTCATTGTTTTCACGAAATAGACATTTTTCTCTTCTCCTATACTTTTTTGATTGGTTTGATTTTTTCACATGACAATCAAATATATTTATTCTCCAAATTAAACAAATCAATCTGTCTCATACCTGTTTCTTTTATTTTGGTTTTGAGCATTTTTATTTAGAAAAATGCGTTAATTTGTTTTAGTTTTTACGGGGAAATGGAAAAACCTACAGAAAAACCGTTCATGTCATAAAGATAAATTGGTTTAAAAATATCTGAAATCCGAGGTAAATTGTATTATTAATTCTTATAAGATCTAAACGATATCTCTCCATATAAAACACGAAAAACGAATTTTTTTTCATGTTTTATTTCACTGTACATAAAGCTTTGTATGAACATGGAGGTTTAGTTTATTAAAATGGCTTTATATTAACGCATTTATTCAAAATGTTTTGTTAATTTAATATTTAAAGATAATTTATTAATTTTAAACAGTAATTAAGGAAATATATATAATATATATACCTATATATATTCTCTTTGAATTAGTTGTATATATCTTAGCAACAATACAATGTTATTATGACACGTTGAATTGTTTATTATTACAAATTGACATTAACGTTCTTGTAATTAAACAATTTGATAAATTAAAATGTTTTAACACACTTTCATTGGATAATTTTAATTTCCGTATTAGATAAAAAAAAATGATTAGAAATAATTAACTGGTGTGCACGCACATTAATAAATTATAACTATAATTGATAATTTTATCTATTATTTACCCAGTAAATAGTGATATTTTTAAAAATTATTATTATAGATTGATAATATCGATTTGTGTATTATGTATTATTTATATAAATATATAAACTATCTATATATTTAACTAAGTTTTCCAATTTTTATTATCATGACAATAAATTCAATTGGAAGATTAAATTAAAACATTAAATAAATAAATAGCAATTGATTGGATATATTTTAATGGGTACATAGTAGTTTTTCGTATATATATATATATATATATATATATATATATATATATATATATATATATATATATATATATATATATATATATATATATATATATATATATATAATACCTATTAATATTAAAAGCTATACAAATATTATTATTGTTACTACTTTGGAAAATAAATAAAAATAGTTATTCATATATATTTTTAGTTTAGTAAAATGATAAATATTAATAAAAGATTGTGTTGTGATAAGTTTTGATAGCTTATATGAAAAAATTATAGGCTTTGTTTCAATTTTAAATTAATCGCCAATGTTTGCCAAAACAGAAACTATCTAACAGACCTACTGAAAGTTGTTTAAACACATCTGAATCAATCTAACTGTGTTGGGTAAGTTTGCTCTTTTTTCCTATACATTTTCCTATACTCTCAAGTATTCAATTTACATGCCGTTTAATAAAAATGTAAACACTCTTTTTTTAATAAGGCTATCTATAGGGTCCAAATACGCGAAAACCAATCGGCGGTTCATTGCTGCAAGAACATAAAACATTAATACAACCGTTTCTATTTTAAACAGTTCTGTTGCTTTGTTACTGATCGGCTTTCAAAAACATTTTTTACAATTTTTGTTATAGGAATTCACCATATAAGTTGATAATTATAAATGATTCTGTTGCAAAGGTTAACTGTATATTTAAAAAATAATGATAAATCCAATACATGTTTTACTGTTCTCTTGTTTATCACTCCAAGTTGTCTAGAATACATTCCTAACTAAAACTAACTGACCATTTTTATGGACAATGGAATAAATCCACAAATCGTGAACTCATTTATTCATCAATTAAATAGTTAGAGGTATGTTTCTCAAGTATAGTGTAACATTTTTTTTCAATGTCAACCCGTAAAACAGTGGTTATAATATAATTTTCAACCTGCTCCAATCTTATTGTATATAAGTTGGGTACTGAATCATAGAAGTCTGTTTTATACTAAAGATCGATTCATTTAACTTTTTTTTTAACTTTTTATTTTTTATTATTTTCCAAAATAAAAATACTAATGTTTTTATAAGTTTTAAATAAAGAAAAAATTAAAATAATAGTAATTTACATAAATTTTCAAAATGCGTGTTACATTAAATTAAATTAGAATTACATCAAAACTAGATTAAATTAGCATGAACAAACAAAGTATGAAACTGTGAAATACCAATAAATAATAAGTTTAAACATAATCAAATAAACGTTAATGAAACGTATCATATTCGGTGATGAACTTTAAATGAAGCTTAAAAACGATCTTATTTCACCGAAGAATTTGGCGAGTTTTAAGACTAAAATGCTTTTTCATATCATTATCTAACATTAAATTAAAAATTTTTCTTTTCAAAGCAAAATTCAAATTATTTTAATATCCAAAATTAAGTTATTAAAAGAAAAATATTGTTGATAAAAATATCTCAAGGTAATAATTAATTAATTTTAATTAAGATTTTTTTTCATTACGAATACATAATAACAGTAGAAATTAATTAGACCGAAAGTGCAGTTGTTAAAGATGCAGTGTTTGGTTCGGGAGGTACCTGATTCGAATACCAACGCGAGATGGTTGTTAAAGGCATTTCCATCACTTGGTTGCCATCGATGATGATAATGAACACGACTTTAACATCCTGTTAGAGTGCATAATCCATGAACCAAATCAACGTCCAAGCCAGTATATATGATTGCTGGAGCTATGTAATGTGTCTTAGTTTTGGCTATGGAAATGATGTAAAGTAGGACATGAAAAACTAACCGTGAAATAGCATAGACCAAATTGCATGGATAAACCAAAATAAATAAAAGAAGAAACTTGTTTTGTTAGACATTTTTTCAATTTTTTAAGATAATTTTTTAACAAATCATTTTTAACAAAAGTATCAAAAATTGTATTATATCAAAACTGTTATAGAAGAACATCTTGTTAAAAAAAATAAATAATTAATGATTTTATTAATTTTTAAAAGTTATACGATTATTTAAATATTTATAATGTTCTTCCAACTGTCCGAAAAAAACACTCACTGGGTTGTTACTTCCAAGATAATTTTGAAACTGGATTTTATAGATTGATATTTTCAAAAAGTATACCGGGATGTAAAATAAAATTAACATTAAACCTAAAATATCTGCTCTAAAGCAACCAAAATCAGCTTCTCAGTATTTTACCAGCACTGATCAACAACAGCAATAAACTTTATATATATATATATATATATATATATATATATATATATATATATATATATTCATATATATTTATATGTATATTTAAACTATAATTTTCAATTAAATTCTGTTCATCTCTAACTAATTTGTAAATTGAACTTATATGTATAATTGCTTATATATTTATGTGTAATTATACCATATTTAATCGAATAGTTAATTTATAATTAATTTGTAACGCCGTTGTAAAAATTCACTATGACGCTCGCGCACTTTGAGCCCAACGCTGAAGGTTAAAATAATGTAAGCAATGGTTTTTCTTAATGCGTACTTAAAGAAAACTTACTTTTAAAGCATGTTTTTGATTTGGGTTTACATCTTTATTATATTTTTTAAAGCACAGCGTGCTTACGTGTATAGAGATTAAAAAAAAATAATTTTATTTTCCCAAAAATCTGGTAGTAAATACGATACCAGATTTTATATTTTAAATATTTGGTATATATGTATGTCAAATTTTGTAAAATTTTTTCGTACATATTTTTACTAATACTTATTTGACAAAATTAATTAAAAATATTTCCAGAAAATTTAATTTATATTATTTCTGTCACGACAGAAACAAAAAAATATATGGTCGTGTGGTTTTTCTTTTATTATAGCTTATTATGTTATAATATGTCATTATCACCTTATGAAGAAATTTACGTAACTACCAAATCTAATAATTGTTGGGAAAATATATTTCCACTTTGGTAAATGTATCCTCAGCCGTTCAATAATACTGCCAATGCTTCAAGTTTTGTCAATATTATCGACAGGGTAAGGAAACATATTCTCGTATTGTTAAACTTCAAAATATTGTTTAAATATTTTTATAAAAAACAAAATATTTTTAACAGTGAACAAATATTTACAAATAGGCAAAATATCAATTTAAATACTTAGATAGACATCCTAATGGCTGTATTGCAGTTTCTTGAGATATTTTTAGAGCTGAATGTTCTATAGGATTTGTTTCCCCAAGACTACTCAAAAGACAAAAAAATGACAAGCTTGTTAATATTTTGAAGATGCTTAAAATCACCTCAGGTAGCAATTTAAGATCTTGTGCTGTTATCGTTGAGATGTATGAGTCTAGGTGCTAGACTTTTAAAGAGTTATGTAGGTTTAAAAACAAATGTTTTCTCTAGATATGTTTTTTCTTGTAGATCTTCGTCTCAAAGGGTGTTAGAAATAAAATTCCAAATGTATACAATTTTTAGTCTCTGTTATTTTATTAATATGTAATTTGAAATGTTTTCTTCTCACGGAAATTTTGTCTAGTACATGTTTTACATCCGTGGACGAATTAAAAAATGCAAACGCAATAAACTCATTATTTGGTATTTATATACGCTTCTTAAGATTCATCTTATATTGGAGCTTCTATATATATATATATATATATATATATATATATATATATATATATATATATATATATATATATATAAATATATATATATATATATATATATATATATATATATATATATATATATATAACTATAATCTGTTAATAACTATATATATATATATATATATATATATATATATATATGTATATATATATATATATATATATATATATATATATATATATATATATATATATATATTATTATTATATATGATTATAGTTTACAATATTTCATTGAAGAAAAGATATGTAAACAACAAAACGCCATGGAAAAGAAATTTATACTTTTGCTAGTTCAAGGTTTATTTTACTTTGCAATACTGTATATTATAGTTTTGAGTTCATATGACGAAAACCTCAGGAAACATCTCAGTGTTATGCGGTATTGATGCAGAATTTAAAATTTTAAGAAGGCGGTTTGATGTAAATGTAAAAATTTGGTGTTTTACGATTTACTCCGACATCAATTGAGATGCATTTATAATCTACATTCACGATGGCCCTTAATACCATACTCTGAGCCCTCATATATAATTATATAATAAAAAACACAAATTTTTAGGTTTATATATTCTATATAATTAGTTTGTCAACTTTTACTCCTTAAAATATTGTATACATTTTATTTAATCGTGAAGTAGTTAGCGGTTTTTTACGATTTTAATTCAGAAAATGGAATCTTATATGCGATTAATACAAAATCTTTGACTGGAAAAAAACTAATTATTTAAAAAAACCGAAACGCCTAGAAACTCAAGGAGCTGAATAATGCAACTAATTCCTAAATAAAGTTTGCAAATATTCAACAAAAAATGATAGTAAAGACTATGCTTTCGCTTAGCGAAAAAGCTAAGGGCAGTAAAATTATCCAGAATGATACGTCACCAAAGAATTTGGGTGGAAAATTGTTTTATTAA
>OY744475.1:144341021-144401021 GCA_963556175.1 Tipula confusa | reverse complement strand
AAAATATTGAATAAAAGCTTAACGAATTTAAATGGTATTCAACAATTTTTTAAGCCTTTTTCGAAATTGGTAGAACCAGTTCTAATTATTTACATTTTTACTCTCCATTTTTAATTATTATTGCAAAATATTCAGGCTCAGTCGAACTCGAATCAGATTGAATAGGGTAAAATTTCCTTAGATTGTTGAGCCTTTCTGGATTGCAGAAAAGTCATGTCAGGATTTGGGATTCATTATACGCTGTTTTGTTATACTTTATACACTTAGGAAGTCTTTAAACTGTATTAGGCTTAAAAAGGACTCATTTTAGAACTTAATTAGTTTTTCTGTGGTAGATTTCAAAAGTTCCAGCTTAATTGATTCGATAGAATTCATTTATTCAAATAAAATCATTCAAAAGACAAACGACAGAAATGCTCTATTCTATCGACTCATTAGAGCATAATATGGCTGCATAGTTTGTTAGCAAAGGTACTACTCGATTCAGTTCAAAGCAACATTAGGTTTGCTTGATAGATATGATGTACCCAATTCCAATCGGCTTTTCCACAGTATTATAAACGCAGTTCAAGAAGAATGGCATATTTTTCTTCTATTTACTTTAATATTTTAATGGTCACGCTGTGTCTTTTGCAGTTTTCACTACAATTTTTAAATTGGAATTATTCTTTCATTTTGATTGTTTGTTTTAGATGAAACGATTAGGTTTTCCTTCCGTTTTTAATTTCCAACAGATCTCGCCTGTTTGAACTCAATATCACGAAAGGGATCAAATTTAATTTTTATATTTTGCATAATATTTTTCTTAAAGTGAATTTACTAGCGTGGAATACGGAGTAGTTTTAATAACTAAGTTTTTTGTCAGTTTCTCAGTTTGACGCGAGCATTTCACTTAATGTACTAGCTTAATATTGTATTGTTGTGTTGCACAAAGATTCATAAATTGTTTTCAAATCCTTTTGTTATTTTATTTCGTGTCTGAAGAAATACTATTGGTACAACTTTTAAATTTTTTTTGTTGATCTTTTCTATTTTTGATTATCACAATTATTTATCTTTGCATACGCCACAAAATTTGTGTTTATTATAAACATGTTTATAATATTAACAATTTATAATTTGACTAACTTTTTTAAATTTTCATTATTCGTACACGACATTCACAAAATATTTTGTTTATATGTTTGACACTTTGATAGACAACTAGCGGCATAACCAATTTACATAAGATTGGCAGCATTTTCGTTTGTAGTAAAATCTTGACAGACCGGCATGGTCTACGCTATACTGATTCAGAAATATTCTGTATTTGCATAAGTTGATTCGTTGCTATGAAAGAATTTTGTTTGTGTTGTTCGTGTTACTTTGATTATAAAGAATTTATTTTTATTAATAAAAATTGACAAAAACAAGAAATAGTAGGCTATTGCCGTGTTAACTTTTGAACCACAGCAGTGTGGTCATATCTATCAATAACAAAACAATCTAATGAATTATATTTTTGTGTGCATTTTTCTCCCTAAATAAAAATAAATGCATTACAAAAATAATTTTGAACTGGAACTAGAAACGTGAATTTAATAATTATTATAGATAAATGGTTTATGTGATAAAACCATCACATTGCCGTTGCGTAAACCATTTAGGATCAAATTAAAGTTTGTTCGCTTGTATTTCGGATGTTTTTATGGATAATTGTAATGTTATCAGGAACATTAGTAATATTATCCATATGTTACTTCAGATTTTTGATAATATCGTCAAAATAAGACAATTTATTTATATAATTTTGTTTCTTATGCGGAACAAAACTTTTCCATCACATCCATGTTTCTGGATCTTTTCCGCATTTTGCAGTAGCTTTACTTTGTTTCTGAATCGGCTATCATTCACATATGTTTGTTACACCATATGTTACACTTAGAAAAAAAAATGATTGTTTTATGGCTTTAATTTATATTTCACATCCATAATTTTGTGTTTCAACTTATATGAAAGATAATTTAGTAAAATAAAAGAAGATTGTTTACCTGAGTTCCCATTTATTGATGCAATTAATTTGCCGGTTTCTATGGCATTACCATTCAAAACTTGATTTGTTATATTTAATGCTACAATTCTTATGATCAAAATTAATAAAAATGTTACCAACCATATGGTAATTTTAAGTATATGTCTCAAGGCAATGTGTGTCAAATCATAGTTTATCAAAGTTTGGTGTATACATATACATTTTAACATAAAGTATACATATAATATGTTAATTCATATGACTAATGAAAAGTGATACAACAATATAAAGACTCCCATGACATTGATCATTATAACAATCAATTTCACGAGTCAATATTTGACATTACATTCATAATATATCAATTATATATGAATGATTCATATATCTAATATTTCATTTACATAACGTAATAAATTAATTTTTAGTCAAGAACAAAAAAAAAAAAAAAAAAACTTATCAACGAACAACATGAAACAAATTGTTATATTTTAATCATCCGAGACCCAATTCGCAATAAATTTTTTTTTACAAACAAACCGTATAATAAAAAGAAATAACTTTGTTACAAGAAAACTAACTTTACAAGAACAACTAAATAATTAAAAAAAAAATTGTATTGTAATAAAAATAAGTTATTATAAATTTATGGAAAATGTGAACATAAATCAATTATATTTTATCACATTTTTACTGATTGAGTGTAAAATTCTTCGAAAAAAATATGATGCAACATTTTAAGTAATGTAACGTATAAATGCGAGTTTAACTATTTTGAATATTATGTATATATGGTGTATGTTGTTTTGTTCTATAATTTATGATAAAAATTTATTGGTTTAATTCTAAAATAAAAAATTAACTAAACTATATATCAGTAATAAATAATCACATAGTTTAAAAAATGTTAAGTATTTTTTTTAAACAAATTGCATGTTTCGTAACGCCACATGAGTTCATGTAAGAGACCACACACCGCATATGTGTACATACAACATAAAAATATATGTAACATATTAAAGACAATAAATATCGTAAATCGCAAAAATTCTAAGACGGTCTAATGACGGGCTAAAAACTCCACATAAGTATATTTGAAACAAAGTGTATAAAACGATTTGTCGTGTATCTTGTGTAATATATGTAAGGTTGTAGCATCATATTTTCAATATGTCCGTTTTTCATATGTAAAGTAACCAAACTCATGATTGCCTTATATAGATAATATGTTTGAAGAATGTTTTGTGGGGAGTGTTGGTAATATATAAAGGTAAGTCGCCGGGAACCTTTATTATTTGTATAATTTTATGAAAAACGAAAAACAATTGGTTTTGTGCCGTAATTATTATAGATGTTTTATGGAATATTGAAAATTACAGCTAAAGTTAAGGTAAATACAAATGTGGGCTTTCACATTTTTTTTCACACTTTCATTTATTAACATTTTTTTAAAAATTTGGTTACAATAGTCGCATCACACTTTGCGGCCGAAATGTTTTTGGATTGTGACATAAACCTTGCTACTTAGATATAACTACAAGAAGTCCAGACTATTAGGTTTGCTGACCAAAGAACTCTATAATTCCTTCAAACTACATAGCAAAGGTGACTGATGTTCTTCTAGATGTTCTTTTTCTATATGTAATGATAATGATGTCACCTGCATAATCAAGATTTTATAGACTTTTGTAGCAAAAGAAATTTCATGCATGAAATTATATAAATGCCAGAAAACGGCAATTTTAAAATAAGTTTCCCATTTGTTACAAAATTTGTTAGTGTTAATATTTTCGACCGATGCGATCTCAGCACATCCAAATATCAGCTGATATCTTCTTTATTTTTATTATTAATGAACATCAAAGATAATTTGTTAAGGGTTTTACAACATTATTTTTATTATTTAACTTGTAGATTGTTTCTTTAGGGTCGGGTCAGGGTTTGAAACATCGAATCATTCATCTGATTACTCGTTAGTTATAATGAAGTTTAGCCAAACAATAACAAAATAATTGGTTAAAACCAACAGCACATATATTGAATCACCTTGAGAACACATTTCAACCCTACCGAAGACAAACCTTTCAGAGGAAGATATAATCCCAGCTGATCAAATTGATGGGCAAGAAAAGGAAATGAAGAAATTATTGCAACTAATAAATGAAGCAATACGATTAAGGTTCGTATCAATGCAAAGAAGGGTGCATAAGTGTGATACAGAGAAGAGGCTACAGAAAGCAACCCGATTCCTCCAAATCAATTTGGTTTTAGGAAAAAAACACTCGACTATAGAATTACGGATCAAATCGGAAAATCACTTGAAATCAAACCAATATGCTTCGGAATATATCTAGATGTGGCCCAAGTGTTTGATAATGTACTTACATCAAGTACTTACAAACTACATCAAAATATGCCGAGAAAATTTGAAAGTTATTGAAATCGTATATTTTGGACAAACGCCCTTGAACGAAAAAATATGGAACAAAATAGGCGTAGTTGTGAAATTTAGTAATCTGAGAGTTAGGCACATATCAAAAATGATCAATTTACCAAAAGTGCCATATGCAAATACGCCTATAAATACAAAGATATGACCTTAAATGCCAAACTAAGTTGAAACAAACATATAAAAAGGAAAAAAAGAAGAATTAAACATAAAATTCAGTAGAAAGACCTGGCTTTTAGGGAGAAACTCTGAGCTGAGCTTTCGATTCATAATAAATTCTGGGGTTGTTCGAAAAAAACAAACATCAAAATCCAAACGTTCAAAATAAAATATAACGATCCAATGTAAATTACTATATAAATGAGTAAACTATATTTGTACTCAGTCGTAATAAAATAACGATAAAATCTGCATAGATTTTCCTTCAGTCCAAGCAGTATCAAATGCTTTTTCTACATTTATAAAGCAGACACATTTATAAAGCAATGCAATACCTATTTCTAAAATTAAAATGGCATGGGTAGTCAATGATAATGCACGAAATTCAAATTGATTGAAGAGATTAAGATTATGTTCGTCACAGTTGCTTTATGCCTATTATTATGGCATTCGAGAGATGTAGAAAATACCTTAGGTTATGTTAATAATAGCTTAATAAAGCTCTACCAAATCTTTCGCGGTCAATATAGGTTAATACAGGTTCGCTTTAAATATCCATATGTACATTGAACTGCTCTAGCTAGTCCAGTCTAGCCATGAATGGATGAACCGGCCCATGGATTCTGCATTTCAACAGGGGATCTTAATTGATTTCATCGTCATCACCGATCGCAATCAAGTGATGAAAAATCCCTTTAACAGCCCTCCTCCGTTGAACCCGGTACCTTCCGACCCAAACGCCGCAGTTTTAATCATCGTTTATTTATTTTTTCTGATTGTAGTATTATTTAAAATTGGAATATAAAGCCAATTTCGCCTTTTTGTCAGTCTTTAAATTTCTTTAGTGCTGTTGTTATTCAGTCTATATATATATACGGTTTAACAGTTTCTTTATTCAAAGGTTTTTATAGTAGATATTTATATTAAAATTTGTGTTGTTAATTTGTGTTGTTAATAGTCAAAATTATTTGTGTCACGCAAAAATTGTATAATGTTTTCTGCAAAAGAAAAAATTGGGGCTAAAAATTTAATGCAACATTTATATTTTTTTTGTATAATTATTGTTAATTATTGATATTTCATTTAGTAAAACGAAAAGTTAAAAATCTTTATAATTCATATAAGTAAAATCAAAATACAAACGGATAAAATTATTTGTGTCTCATATTTTTAGGACAAAATTTCCAAATTTATTCCATGTATATACCTTATTCCAAATTTGACTAAAACTTACAAGATTAATCCTAAACATTGTGCCTAATAAAACCTAATTAATCCTAATAAAACAGCCACCCTTGTTGTTAAGCACCTTTTTGAAGGCTCTGCGACATAGATTGGACTAGGTTTAATATAATTTGTTTATAGAAAGTTGATCCCATATGCGAATTATTTCGTCAAACATTTCATTGGGTGTTCTTTCAATAGTTGTTGTTATTTTTTGTTTAATGTAATGCCATAGACTCTCTATGGGATTAAAATGGGGGCTAGTCTATAGTTTCTTGGCCAAAATCTTTAAGAAATTAAGATAAACATTTACTTTTGTTGATTTGTTGTCTTCCTGCAATAAGAAGTCTATTCCTATCAATTTACACCCGAAAACCATTGTGTATTCATTAAGGTCTTTCATATGTGTTTGAAATAACTTTTTTCGGCAGCATTGAGAGATCTCCTACGTCATTGTATAGCTAAAAATCCCTCTACCATTAATTTCCTTCTCCGCTGTGCCGATTTGGCATTGTTATGTTACACAACATTCTTTATTGACTTATAGAAATAAAATATATCTTTCTGTAGCTCCCATTTAAAGAGAAGCACGACTCGCCAGAACTTGACAGGTTTTGATAAATAGGTACGATCAAGGTTTAGTAGGTTTTTTATATTCTTCTATGGCTTATTTTGTGCAACATAAGCTTTTACATATGCTTCACGAAGCAGTCTTTGTAGGGTTTTTAAGCTTATTTTATTTTCTCTTTTACTGTTTATGTCACTTAGACTGTGTCCGAAACCCAAGATAAAGATTTATGAATACAATTTTTTACATGTATTTGAAAAATATTCTCCTGCATTCTCAATGTTTCATTACGCTGTCCAAAAAGTATAATAATTGATTGAAATACTTCCTTGCCTTCTATGTTTGTAAATTCACTTTTTGCGAAGCGTTACAATTATAAAGAAAAATTACAAAACAGTCTTGCGAACACGTTGGCATATGCCGTCATTTTGAATGCTTTGCGGTGGGACACATAGGCATTTGCCCACATATATAAAATGTACTATAAAAGCACGTCGGATATAGCCGTCGGTATTTTCATGGCATATATATATAGAATTTACTTTGTTGTGTCTCACTCTCTATACAAGCATTTTTGTAATTATTTTGTAAAAATTACGTAATCTGCATATAAGTTCATGTAGTACGTAAAAGCTTGTCGCTGTGAGAGGATTTCTTTTATATTTAAATATTGGTTCATATAGTGTTTTTATTATTGGTGTTTTTCAAAATTTTTATTTTAATAATAAATTTTCTTATATATTGTATAATTATACTGTTTCCAGGTGTAAATGATTATTGATTTTTTTTTTGATTTTCTTGAATTTTTTAAGGTTTTCTAATGTCAGCCGATATCGGCTATAGCCAAAGTGTCCTATCAATGAAATAAAAGTTGTAAATAGGTTACGTCGGCATTTGCTGAAAGATTCTCTTAATTGAGTTTATATTGAGCAAACGTTTTCTAACAAATTTGTGTCCGCGAAAAAGCAAATTGTTTATTGAAATCGTCATAGCATAAATTGAATTGTTTATTGAAATTGTTATAGCGTAATTATTCGCAAAAACCCAAGGAACAAAAAAATTTGACATTACAAATCAGAAAATTTTTTATAGAAACATTTTGTTCCGATTTGAAAACGATACACAGTACCGATTTATAATTTAATCAGATTTTACTTTCAGTTCGGAATACGCAGTAGACCTACTGATTATCAATATTTTCAAATTAGTTTATCATAAAATTCATGGTTAATTCTTTAGCAAACATGCCTAAAAAATCTGAATTTAGTGTTGAAGTCAGAGTAGTAATGGTAGCTGATTATGAAAATGGAATTTAATTATAAAAATAAAATTTGATTATAAAAATAGAATGCATGGTGCTTCACGCATGCACTATGGCGTTCCAAGTGGCTTCTTTAGTCTTTCCAACATCATACAAGGATTTTTTCTTTTTATATATGCCCATACATTCTCAATCATATTTAAATCCGGGCTCTGAGGGGGCCATTCTAATAATGATTTGTTTAAATCTTTTAAAACTGTTAATATCTTTCTTGCTTTATGGATAAAGGAGCATTATTCTATTGCAGCATAAAATGTTCTCCAATTAATTTACATCTCGCCACTAAAGCCATGCCATTAAGAAGCTCCAAATAGCGACTTTAAACAAGTTTCCATCTTAACAAAGTAATCGGACCAAAACTGTTATACGATATGCATCCAAAAAACCATTAAGTGGCATCTATACCAGAATAGCGCGTTGGTGCACGTTTAAACTTCTCTGAAGGCTTTTGATAAACTAACGGTCTTACACAGGTCCCATCAAGAGAGAAAATAGATTCGTCTGTCCATAAAATATTCCTCCAAAACTCTAATGGTTTGTTAATATGCCCCTCGCAAATTTTAATCTTTTCAACTTATTCGCCTTTGATATGAACGGTGCTGTATTTTTAAATATTCGCTTCCCTTCATCTTATTTGTATTGGTGATTGGCTCATGGGTCTAGTTCTAGAAGAGTTTATAAACATTTTTATACTGTTTTGCATCGTAGCTAAATTTATTTCACATCACTTAAAATTTTAAGGTCTTCACTAGCAGATGTTGCTCCATTTCGGCCTCTTTCATTAATATTTTTTATGATTCCATGGATCTTTTTCTTTTTTTTTTGGTACAAAATGAAATTTCTATAGCAACCATACTTTTCGGATAATTTTGGTAGTCGAAATTCCATTTTCATAATCAGGTTCCATTGCTGCTCTGACTTCAACACTAAATTCAGATTTTTTAGGCATTTTTGCTAAAGAATTAACCATTATTTTTTAGATAAACTGATTTGAAAATCATGATAAACCTGGGTTTTTAATGTGCACAAATAATTATGAATACAAATAATTTTGAATAAAAATAAATCAATTGTATTTTGTCCTAAAATTAAAATTTAAAATATTTTTTTTATTGAATTATAAAGCAAAATAATTAAACTAACTAAATGATATATATATATATATATATATATATATATATATATATATATATATATATATAATATATATATATATTATATATATATATATATATATATATATATATATATATCATTTAGTTAGTATATATATATATATATATATATATATATATATATATATATATATATATATATATATAATATATATACAATATATATTATATATATATATATATATATATATATATATATATATATATATATATATATATATATATATAAATATATATATATATATATATATAATATATAATATATATAATATATAATATATTTTTTATTTTTTTAACTTTCTTTGGCTTTATTCTTGAATCTTTCCTGTCTAGGAAACTCACAAGATGTAACCAAATCTTACAAACTAACTAAATACAATTGATCAAGACTTAACCTATGTTAATTCTTAATAGTAATATGCACTTCATGCAATTCTTAATAGTTGCTTAATATGCAATTCTTAATAGTAATGTACTCTAATAGCTAGCTACATCTAAAGGATCTTTATTTTTTAAGTAGCCGATATGTGGGCCTTTTTAAGATTTCCTTGGTTGAAATGTTGTTCTAATTTCAACCGGTACGTTTTGTTGTACTGCTGGATTCTATCTACTACTGTTTCGATACGTAGATACCGAAGTATATTTGTATTACGTACATACCAGGGTAAATTTACCATTGTTGTTAGTATTTTTGGCTGCATTCTTTACAATTTTAGTATATTAGAAGTACAAGTGCATCCCCATTATTTAATGCCATATATCCAAATAGGTTTAAGTACCATTTTATACAGCAAAACCTTACATTTCAAACTTGAGTTTGAATGGTTTCCTATTAACCAGTTCATTTTGACACACCTTAATTTGATTTGTTGACGTTTAGTTTCGATATGTGTTTTCCATGCGAGCCTTCTATCTAAATGTAGGCCGAGATATTTAACATTTTGGTTTTGTGGTAGCATAATATTATCTAATCTCACAGATGGACAAATAAGTTTGCGGAGTGTGAATGTAATGTGTGCCGATTTACGTTCGTTGGCCTAAATTCTGCATTTAGTTAGCCATTTTTCTATTACATCTAAGTTTTCCCGCCAATTTCTTGAAGCTATCGTGGTGTTTTGATGTGTACCTAGAATTACTGTATCATCCGCAAATGATGTAACTTTTACGTAATTTGATGTTGGTATATCTGCGGTATAGATCAAATATAATTTGGACTCACTGCCTTGTGGAACACCTGCATGAATTTCGTATAGATTATGGTGCTTTTGCATTTCACCAACAATTTTCGATTGAGCAAATAATTTTTAATGATGTTATAGAACCTTGCCGGTTATTGTGTTTTAATTTTGTATATAAGGCCTTCATGCCATACTTTATCGTAAGCCTGTTATATGTCCAAAACCACTGCAGAGCAGTACTTTTTTTGTTCTAGGGCGTTTCTGATTTTAGATACGACTCTATGAACTTGCTCCACGGTGCCATGTTCTTATCTGCATCCAAATTGATGATTCGGAATGATTTTTTTTTTCATGTAGAATTGGTTTAAGTTTCTGAAGGAGCAATTTTTCAAATAGCTTTGAGAGTATCGGAACTTAACTGATTGGATGATATGAGTTTACGTTTGTTTCATCTTTACCGGGTTTTGGAATCATTACGATTTGTGAAATTTTCCAGGTTTCATTGTTAAATTTCGATGTTTAATGAACTAGCACTTTTTGTTTTATATTCTGGTACTAATAACAAATTTGTTGACACTGAATTGTTTTTATGACTAGAAGTCGTTGCTTTTTGGCTGTTTACATTAGCGTTCACTTTATTTTGTTCAGTTGGTGTTGACTGTGATCGCTGTTCAGCTGGAATCTTTTTCGGAGAAAATTGACTCATCGTCACATTTCACACAATATATAGATAAAAAAATATAATTCACTAAAAACGATTTTCAAAATAAACATAAAAAATAAGTAAAATAAAATATAAAAAAAATAAAATAAACTACCGCTACACTTTTTATTATTTTATTTTTTAATTTATTTCTGCGCACATCGATTTTACGTCTAAACTGCACGAGAGATTAAACCGGACTCCAATATATAATTTATAATATATATTTATATAAACAAAGATGTAACAAATTTAAAGATATTAAAACAAATTTATCAAATTACCAGATTAAACTCAATTTAAATATTGCAATTGTTTTGAAAGTAAAACTGAACTTGGTATACGAATGTTCATGTCGTCGAAACAAAGAATTAAGAAAACTATATACGTAAAATATTTTGAAATTCCATCAATATTTAACCCGAATGTAAAGTTACCAATATAATGGTAATATTAAAAATTACTTTTTTGAAGTTTAAATAAAATTATAACGGGTTTTCCAATAAGAGAAATCAATGAATGTTTATTTCATTGAAAGAGGAAGGTATGCCATTAACATTTGAAAAAGATATCAGCTAAATGGCCGCCACGGCTACGCTTGCAGCACTATATCCTTTTCATGAAATTTTCCAAGACCAATTCGCAAATTTGTGGCTGTATGTCCTCGATAACTTCACGAATTTCATCTTGAAGATCTTGAATCAATTGCGGAACATTGGCATAGACCTTATCTTTCACGTGGCGCCAAAGAAAAATGTCTAAAGGTGTTAAATCACAAGATCTCGATGGCCAATTGTGATCACCTCTTCGAGAAATAACACGGTCAGGAAACTTTTCTTCTTTTTTTCCGGCTTAAGTTCTTGTGTTACCTGAACTTTAAAACCCTTAAGACCTAAGTCTTCAATGCAAAACACGGTGTAATGTTGTTTGTGGAATTTCTAAATCCAAAGATCGACGAAGAATCGACCAACCTGTGTTTTCTTCAACACTACGAGCTATAGCAGCAATATTCTCAGTTGTTCAGTTGTTTAGTGAATTTTAACAATTTCAATGCGTTGTTGAAACGTGTATCGTAGTTTTTGCTTGTAAAATGTCAAAAGATGACAGCTTTAAAATTGACAGCTGCCCAAATAGCATTTCAAAATGAAACTTCTTATTGGGTAACCTTATATGCTTGTGTTGAGGCCATAGTTCTACTCTAGGTTATTCTAAGCGTAATATTTAACTTAACCCTCAAGGATTTTATACTCTGGCAGTGCATATGTTTTGTATTCGTAAGTGATGAAAAATCATGAATGCAATTAAAATTAATTTCACGTAAAATAAACTCGCGCATGTGCCGAATATATTTTGTTTAACTTTATCAATAATTGGAAGCTATATACATTTTAAAACTTTCGCAATATTCTGGTATATAATAATATTCTGCGGTAAAACCGATTAACTGGTTATGGTGTAAAATATTATGTATAAGAACATATAATACTCCGTTTCTTGGTATAAGCATAATTAGAGGTATGTACGCGTACTAAATATAAATACATAATTAAACCATTTTATATGTTATTTAACGAGATTGGTTTACAAATAATTATACACCAAATAATTTTAAAACCGGAAAAGGTATACATTCATATAAAATAGAGGATAATATGAACTTACATTTTTTGTAACTTAATATATATATATATATATACATATATATATATATATATATATATATATATATATATATATATATATATATATAAATATATATATATATATATATATATATATATATATATATATATATATATATATATATATATATACATGTGCATAATAATAAAAATAAGTGGACTTGCTATATTCTCCTTATTTAATAACGAATTATTATATGTATTAAGCATCTTATATATGTATATATATTTAACAGTATATATTATCATCATTATTTAAATGATATTTTATTAATATTTAAACAAGTTTTCTTTTTTATTTGAGGGCCATTATTTTCTATAATTTGGCTGCATAAATCGCATATTTTTTATATTCGCAAAACCTTTCTCAATTATTTCAATGTGGTAATAGTATTATTATGGTTATGTATATATAAATAAGTACTAAATAAAAATTATATATATATATATATATATATATATATATATATATATATATATATATATATATATATATATATATATATATATATATATATATTTATTAATTTTTTGGAATTTTGGAAGCAGTATAACATAAAAATTCTTTAGAAAATACTACTGCTTTATGGGAAGAAGTAAAGCCAAAAACCGACGAATGAAGTTTGGATAAAGCTTTGGGCAGATTGTGTAAAAATATACTACTATCCCGTATAATCTAAAAATTACAAAATAAAATTATTTGTTAATAAAGTTATCCGTTTTGATTGATCTTTTGGAATCTGACCAACAAACGACGATAAATTTGAATAAAAAGGAAACATCCATAACAGTAAAAAAGACAAAACTGAAGAGGTTGGGAAAATGAGCAAAATGTTAGCCGAAGGTTTAAAGCATATTGAGTCAGTTTTAAAAATTATAGTTTTAAAGGATTCGGATTCCGAACGAAGCATTAAAGTGTAACGAGACGTAACTCAGACTATAAACTATAGTACAACGAAATGTATTATGCTTAATCTATAGTGAACGGAAACAGCTACAGATTAAAAAAAATTTTACAACTTTTTCATAGTAGAAAAACGAACAAAGAAAAACGAGCTTTACACCGATGACTTATTATTGTATTTAATGCAATGGATAAATGAATATTAAAATGTATTAATTTTTGATAAATCTGGAAATATGTAAGCCAGTTGAGTTTTATTTTAAATGAGATGGAATTTGCTTAGCTTAATTGTAGCTCGGGCTAACGAAAATTCATGAACTATATTGATTTTCAAACTAAAAATTCTTTCGACTCATCAGACTGCAGCGACTAAATTACAATAATTTCTCGGTCGAAACTCAGTATTACATTTTGTATGGCCACGTTGGGTAAAATTACAAACATACCACCTATAAAGGACGCTAATGGTCAAGTACTAACAACAGATGAAGCGCAATTAAAGAGATGGAAAGTTTATTTCGAAGAAGACGTCGTAGTCGACCCCGAAAATCTCCAGTCATCAATTGGCATCAATAACGTAACTAGCAACACCCATCCACCAACGGAACGGGAAGTTAAAGATGTCATTAATAGACCGAAGAGCAATAAGGGCGCTGGAACATACAATATAACCGCCGAAATATTCAAATACAGATTCATCTGCAACTGAAAGCATATTAACACCAATAATCCAAGAAGTCTGGAATTCTGGGAGAATTTCACTGAAATGGAAAGAAGGCTTGATAATTACGATACTCAAGAAAGGTGACCTAAGAGAATGTAGGAAATGGTGAGGTATCTCCCTCCTCAACACAAAAATAAAGGTACTCGCAATGATCATCATTGACAGAATCTCACCTACGATCAATGCAAAATTAAGAAACGAACAAGCTGGATTTAGACCAGAAAGAAGTTGCACTGATCACATCAACACAATCCGTATCATCACTGAGCAATCCAATGAATGGCAGACACTTTGTGAAATGGGCATCTCAAAGAAATTAATTGAACTCATACAAGAAATGTATCGGGATGATGGGAACCGAATTCAATACAAAGGCAAACAAAGTGAAACATACTACAACACTCGAGGAGTAAGGCAAGGTTGCGTTCTCTCACCAATGCTGTTCCTAATCATGTTAGACAGTGTAATACGGAAACAAGATAACAAGTCCCCTAATGGCATTCAATGGGGGTTAACTGGTAAACTCAATGATTTGGACTATGCAAACGACATATGCTTGCTCACACACAAACACTCCGACATGCAGCAGAAAGTGCAACATCTAACAGATCTAGCTAACGAAGTTGGTCTCAAGATTAATATCAAGAAAACCAAGACGATGAGAATCAACACAAATATAACCTCACCGATGCACATCAACAATATACAAATTGAAGATGTAAATGCATTCGTATACCTTGGTTGCACAATAACGAAAACAAGTGGAACAGAAGAAGACATACACAAACGTATAAATAAAGCCAGACATACATTCAACATGCTACACAAAGTCTGGAATACTTCTGTCCTGTCGCGCAAGAATAAGTCGAATTTTCAACTCGTGTGTGAAATCGGTACTACTGTATGGGTGTGAGACATGGAAGCATACAGGATAAATCATACAGAAGCTACAGGTATTCGTAAACAAATGCCTTCGACGAATACTTAAGTGCTTCTGGTCTAACACGATTAGTAACAGCAATCTGCACAGAACAACATGTCAGTCAGACATTGAGACTAAATTAAAGCTACAAAAATGGAGATGAATTGGCCACACACTGAGAAAAGCATCAAGTGATATAACGAGGATGTCAATAGACTGGAACCCACAAGGAAAAAGAATGGTTTGAAGGCCAGCAATGACATGGAAGAGAACGATGCTAGTAGAAGCAAAACACCTGGGAAAATCATGGGCGGAAGTTAAAGCAATAGCCCCAAATAGAGTAAGATGGTTCAGAATAGTAGACGCCCTATGCTCCTAAATTGGAGATACAGGAAAAAAAATGGCCACGTTGTTACAGTACAAGAAGTCAACGAAGCAAATTATATACATATATATATATATATATATATATATATATATATATATATATATATATATATATTTATATTATATATATATATATATATATATATATATATATATATATATATATATATATATATATATATATATATATATATATATATATATTTATGTGCAAATAAATATTTCTAGAATGTGTAAAACAAGTTGTTTTGAAATTGATTAATAAAAAAATTAAACTTATTTGAATTTCGTTATATATACCAAGTTTAGAAGATGGAATGATCAATGAAAATATGCAGAGGGCATTTGCGAAGCTAGTGCGCGGTAGAGTAGCAATCCAAAACATGAAAACACTGCAGTAGTTTGTAAGAAATATTACTGAACATTACGAATATGCCACCTCTAAGGGATGCTTATTGTTATTTCTTAACAACTGATGTAGCACAGTTAAAGAAACACACCATCAACAAAAACATCAACGAAGGCGAAAAATGTTGGCAGAATACTACATTATGTGGAAAAAAGACTTCACTATAACGATATTTAAAATAGAGCATTTCCACTTTTCGATAAATCTTTTCATTAATAAACAATCTACTGAAAAAAATGTACCCCTTGGTCTTCAATTTCGAAAGCACATGTATGTAACTATATAGGAGCGCAATATTGCAGAAGAACTGTGCTATCGGAAGCAAACCACTTGTTTCATCATGCAACATTTTTAACAATTGTTAATAGACATACTAAAACCAGCATAAACATTAAACATAAATAAATAATTACAACTGTACAAGAATGTATTACTAAACACCCCGCGAGCATTGTTCTTGTAATAATAGCTCATACATCTCAAACCACATTTCCCTTATTCGATTTTATATATATATATATATATATATATATATATATATATATATATATATATATATATATATATATATATACATATATTTATATATATATATATATATATATATATATATATATATATATATATATATATATATATATATATATATATATTTATATATATATATATATATATATATATATATATATATATATATATATATATATATATACATATATTTATATATATATATATATATATATATATATATATATATATATATATATATATATAAATATATGTATATATATATATATATATATATATATATATATATATATATATATATATATATATATATATATATATATATATATATATATATTTATAGTGGATCTTGAGGCTGTAGGCACGTGGCCAAGGAACGCGTTTTCGAAAAAATGTAAACATAATTTCATTAATTATATCAGTGCCTTTAGGAATTGCTATATCGATAAATATTTTACTAAATTTATTTTTTGGCCTAATCCAAATCATTCCTTCGTTTTCTAATAAAAGCGCATTTTGATTTAAACGGATATATATATATATATATATATATATATATATATATATATATATATATATATATATATATATATTTATATTTATATATATATATATATATATATATATATATATATATATATATATATATGTATATATATATATATATATATATATATATATATATATATATATATATATATATATATATATATATATATATATATATATAATCTACTCCATCACCGTTTAGAGACTTCTAGTCCTGTTTAATGGCAGGTTGAATTAATTTATCCAGTTCAGTATACCAATGCACTATACTGTACTACTGGATAAAATTGAAGAGTTTAGGTGACTTGATTCGGACAACGATGTGCGGTAACCCGAGCGTATTGGCCTGGTAAAATCAAATTTTTCTGTGACTGTTTAACTTGGCATTAATCGTTGGTGAATTATTCATATTTTTCAACATCTGATTCTATTTTCTTGATATCCATCATCATCGAAGCAGCTTCAGCAAGGACTTCGTTTTTTTAACAGTTTCGAAATTTGATTGTTTTAATTTGTGTGATTTTATAAAAATTGCAGAAATAACATACATTTGAAAATGTTCTTATTAAATTATTTACAGCACGGTCGATTCCATAACGGCAATCGTATTATGATTCTCGTTATATTGTCTAAGGAAGAACTACCATAAGATTGTAAGCAGCTGGTCGATTTGTTTGTTAAATATAATTATATGTTATAATCACAAAATTATTATATTTTAGTCAGAATTCACTATTTTTATGGACCAATATTTTTCTATATAAGACTTACACCAATTGCAAATGTAGTTTAGTGGTGCGACACGAGCTTTATTTGGAATGATTTAAATTTTTTCGAAATTCTGCTTTAAAAAAAAATAAAATTTGAAAAATTGGCATTTCCGATTAATCTATATATGTTTGTCGCAAATGATATTTTTTAAATTTGATCCGATCTGGTTGGATTTCTTAGGTAAAATGTCATACACTTGTGTTAAACATGTTTTTTCATACATGCATTTGATTAAATTAAATTATTATAAAACACAGTAATTATTTAATACAAATAAAACTAAAGTAAAACACTATAGCTGTTGTTAGGTTTCTAAATTATATAGTGGCCATACAAAATCTGCATTACCGTCATACACATTTTTGTTACTCCATTTTTGAATAGTTTTCGTTATTTTAATAAGATGTCACTCTAAAACCTAATAACAATTAAAATTAAATTAATTTTGAAATAGTATTAATTGGTATGATGAGAACTATTAACATTTTAATTAAAATATTTTATTGTTTTATTGCGACATATTTTAAATACAAAAATTATACAATAAAACTATTACAATTTGTTTTTATAGTCACTAATCAAAAGCTTTAACTATCAAACAACAGATGACTCTCGTTTCGGTAAAATGATATAGTAAGAGATTTTTAATTTTGTTAAAAATAAAAAATAAAAATTCGTTAGTTTAATTTTCGTTTTATTTAGTTTTTTTTCTACATCATTAAATTAAATAACATATTTACTAATGTTATCTAAATTTTTCATCTTATACATAAAATTAAAATACACAAAACAAAACAAAACAAAACATTATTTAGCGTGATGTTAAGGAAAACATGTTTTTATGATATATTTTCATGTTTTTGTGTGTATAAATCCAATTAAATTCTTAACTTTGGCTAAGATCAAAAAATTGTTTATACTTAGGTGAGCAACATTTATAACTATATAGTTTTTGTTCTTTTGTGTTTGTTCGTTTATATATACTAATCACTCCACCCTAAATTTATTCTTTATATAGAACTTATTATAAGTCAAGATTAAATTTCCATTGTTGCGATTTGTGTTTTCCTATAATTTTATTTATATTTTGTTTACGTTTTCCTGGTGACATGATTAGGATTTTCTTTATATATTATATCCTTTCGTTTTATTTATTCAGTTCGAATTGGGAAAATAAAAGACGCCTGCTCATTGTATAATTGAACTGTAGCTGTATCATTAAGTCGACACTGATCAAAACGCATCAAAAAACTATAAAGACACATTTATCGATCCCTCCGTATATGAACTATAAAAAATCCAGAATAGGTCAAATTGACTTTTTTAACCAATAAATTGCCACTGTCTTTGTTATATACATAAATCTATTTAAGTTTAATGAGGTGGATACCAAAAAAGGAAAATAAGAAAAGAAATTCGATTTTTTTTTTGTTATTTTCCATTCGATTTTCTTTTGCTATAATATTATAACCGTATCGTATCTTATTTATTATTGTAGATAAATAAAGGAGCCAAAAACAATCTCCAAAATAAATTTTACCCCTCTGTGACCTCATTCCCATTCATACATTTTTGTATATTCGATCTTGCATATAATATGCGGCCTCCCAAAAAGTTTCATTCGAGTTTTCTAGTTGGTGCCGTTTACATTTTCTTTTTTCGCTTTTGCCAATGATGGAATTAAGAAAATGTAAGAAAATGAAAAGACTAAAATATGAAGATAAAGTTTTTTTTGTGTTTTTTTTTTTGTAAAATAACCACAAGGGTACATTTGTCGTTCGCTCGTGTTTTTCAATTTTTGTTGTTGAAAAGTTATTTAAATTGGTTTTGTGGGTTGTGTGCGTAACGTATATATATATTATGTGTATATGATGTTTAAGATTCGAATAAGACGTATATATTTTTGTTATGTGATAAAATAAGTAGTCACCCTTCCACAAATTGCAATAATATAGTAAATATTATATTTAATATATGTATTTTTATACCGTAAGTTTATCACGCTATAGTCGGGTGATTTTTGATTTCCAAGTTTAAGTTGCTAAATTTCACTAGTATAGCTAGAATCCAAGCATTATGTTGCCTCTCTGCAGCCTTCTCATTATATGTTGTATGTAGGCTTCGAACTTTGTCATGAGATTTTCTTTTCAAATGTTAGCTATGCAATAATACATATAGGGGTTTTAAGATTCTTTTAGGGTCAATGTTAGCTGATTCTCTTACACTATTGCATATTGTAAAATTAATTATGGATTTTTCCTATTAACTTATAGGAAATTAGTTATAAGCACTTGCAGTAAAATGTAATTGTCGAATTTCACTGGCGTCTGTGGAGTGGCAGCATATGTACTGATTTACTGCACTCTGATCCGTCCGCTCTAATTCTATATTTAATTAAGCATTTTTATATTTCATCTAAATATTGTAGATTTGTAAAGTCTTATTTCATTTTAATCAATGGCCAATTTCCCAAAAAGTTGTGCACTTTTTCTGTTTTATATTTGTATAATTATTAGTCTATAGTTAACGATTAGGTGTGACTCTGTGAACCCGTTTAGACAATATTAAACTGTCATAACTCATAACTACCAAATATAAAAATCTAATTTTATTTTTATTGTTAATTTTTCATTATGTAAAATTTTTATTTTGAGATATGAAATATATGAGTCACGACTATATGTTACGTAATCTTTTACTTTTTATAGTGATTTTTAATTGAGTGCTAAGTAAACTTGTCGACACTCTTAATTCTGTGTATCTGACATATATTAGTGCGGAAAATTTTAATTTAATATTTTAAATTTTTCAAAAACTCCTTTAAAAATTCCACTTCATTAAAGATGGCTTCGGTTCTTAGTTTTGGTAGTTTTATGAGTATATATTGTTGGGTTGTTCAGTTTTGTCATATGTGGTATTTTATAAATGGACTGTCGTAGTTTTGGTTATTTTTTACTATCTGGAACTAGTACCTTGAAACTTTATACTTTTTGGTCGTTATCTGGTTGTAGTTAAACGAAAATCGTTAACATATTTCTAATTCTAGAGGCGTCCTATATTGGGTTTCAAAATAAGTAATCAAAACAAAGATTTATCATTCAAAGTATAGCTTTATATAGTTTCGACAAGAAGTACTTTTTCAAGCGATTGTTTTATTCAATAGCGAATAGTCCAAATGCATATAATATGGCCAAAATAACATTTTGAACGCTTCAATTATATTTCGGTGAATTTTGAAAACACAAAAAATTTGAGAAACAATTTATATATCTTTTTTACCAATGTTCGATAGCTTCGATATCCTGTTTGTAGTCAATATGTGATTAAACACATATTACATTAAATTTAGTTTATGTGATTGGTCGAGAGAATGAATTTATTGCAATTTATTTATGTGATCTTGCCTTTTTTGTTGTTGGCCTTTATGATAGCTGTAAATCCGATTGGACCCTATCATATAAGTTTAAACCACTGATTAATTCATGAAACCATTTTAATTTTTTTTACTGAACTGAAATAATTAAGCAAATAAAGTCGATGGTTTTTAGTAAACAATCGACTTATAAAGAAACTTTCTTTACAAGCCTTACGGCTTTTGACTAATTTTGACTAATATCGATTTTGATTAATTTTGTCCTCTCTTTGAAAAAGAGGGGGGAAAATTAATTTCCCCAATTTTAAATATAAGTGTAATAATTATTTACGTATATAAAAATAAAAATGTGTATTGGAAACCTAAATTAGGGTTGCTGGGTTCTAGAAACTTATGCACGATTTACATGTGCGGATAATATGGTGTTCATGCAAAAAATTAAGAGATTCTATAATATATCAGGTTTTTAATGAGAAAGACAAGAACAAAAATATAAACATCTATAATTTGTCAGCATTACAGGCCAAAGTTGATCCTTTACTTTTGCAAAATCCTTCAGACCATCCCTTTTTACAATTGGTGAATCATTGTAAGTGGTGACCAACGAACGAATTTACACACGGCGGAGATTGAACTCAAGACTGCGGTGTATTTAAGCCAACACCGTAACCATCACTAAACGACCGGTGACAGTAAAAACAATAACACACAGAAACTAATGATGACGAATAGAAAACAATTTCCTGTTTTGAATATTTAACTATCCATAAACAATATGGCGGCTAGTTCAAATCGAAGCCATTGAAATTCATTTGAACCAAATCGTGAAATTTACCATCAGAAATAAATATGTCAGGGTAATTTTTAAAGAGTGAGTAATGTTAATTTTTAAAATGGACAGTCGATGTTTGGCCTAAGCAATAGTAGTTGGCTTAACCAAAAACGGTAGTATGACCGAATAAGATGTCTACTGATTTTTCAATTCACTGCATTTTTGATTTCTTTCAAGTGACTCAGAAACATTAACTGCATTAACCAATCGCTATTGTTAAACTCCGGAAATAACTTTTTCTTGTCTATAATAAATAAATCTTTCCATTCAGACGTTTTGCTTATGCTTCAGCACCCAAAACTAACCAATAGAAATTAAAAAAAAATTTTAATACCGACATTCAAAATGATTAAATCGTTTTTGACAACTTTCTGAACATCAAGACCTTTTGTTTAACTTGGTAAAGTTCCCGCAGTATCGGAAAATCTTTTCTTTTTATTCCAAGTGCTGCATAAAGTACCATAAATGACAGCCTACCTTCAGAGCTTACGTCAACTGCACAGAGATAATATAGTAGTCAATGGTTAACTGACTATACTAATATTTTTATAAATTTTTAAAATCCGTTCGTTTGCAGTATTTGCATTTAAAATTGCCGTGCATCTACTATAATCAACCATCTGCTATAATCAATTTGTTATGGTATACAATTGGAATTTATCACTATCCAGAGATGGAGTAAATTGTTTAGAGTCGCTTGTTTATTTGATATTTCGCTACTTACTTGTTTTATGAATTTGCTGATTTTTTAGGCGTACCGGTAGAGTTGTTATAAATACTATAGAATGAAGTTAAGTAATATAGTATAGTACTAAACTATTAGCAATATTAAGTACTAAAATATGGTATAGTGGCCGTAAACATTTATTACCATTTGTATACAAAAAGACATTTTCAACAACTTGTTATGTGAACGTTGTAGGTTGTCAGTCCAACGAACATTTCTTTATATACACTTTGGTTACATATACGTGATGTAATTATTCAATAGCCTTTAACTAATTTTGGTCAACGGCGAGTATCAAACTCGGGACTCCAGCGTGGAAAACTTATACGATTATGGTGACTATAGAAAGTGTAAGAACGATACATTTACCATTTTATGAACTCAAAATTCAACACTCTTGTAAGTTTCAATGCTTTAAACTATAATGTTATACAAACAATGTTAATAAAAATGTAATTTTGTCCGCACACGTAAAGTTACACAATTTGAGCGAAATTTTATGTAAATGTATATCTCACAATCATATATACACTATATATACCTGTGACATGCATGAAACTTTATGTTTCGATTGCGAGATGGAAAAACTCGTTTGATGTGTTTAAAAATTTGCAAGATTTTAACGGCAAAAATTAAAAAAATAAAAATAAATTTTATTCAACTTTAATCTGATTTTTTTTTGTATCATATACAAGTTTGCTTATTTTAATTTATATATAAGACGATTATTTATGATTAAGAAATTATCTTGTTTCCTAATTATCTCAATTATTACGTACATATGTATATATAATTTTTAGTATATCAACAATGCCAATATATATATATATATATATATATATATATATATATATATATATATATATATATATATATATATATATATATATATATATATATATATATATATATATATAATATACTTGTATCAAGGCATAAGAGTATATAAAATTAAACCAAGTCTGAAGTATCCATAAAATTTTATGATTTGTTATGATTGTGGTCATAAATTCATCACATATTTTGTTGGTTCACGGAAAAAAAACGAATTGAAAAGCTTAAAATTATATCCAGATGTATATATACACTCACGTTTACATGTATAGAGATTAGTATTAAAGTTCAATGATCTTATATCAACAATTTTCATTCTTCGATTGTTCATTTTCCTTTTCAATTATTTTTATATATGTATACCTATATATAATGTGTGTTTGATTATGTTTTGATTGACTAAAAGCTTCAGATCAATTTAAAAATTTTTATTCTTAAAATTTACTTTCTGCTTTGGAATATTTTTTAGCTACATCAATATATATATAAATAGTTATATTATGCGCGCAGATGATAATCAAAATAAATGATCAAGATATACTGTATGGTAATAATAAAGATGATTAGTTATGATTGGTAAAATATTTTTGTTTGTATAGTACGAGTCATATTATGTATATGATACTAGCATGTTCCATAAATTTTACAATTTTATATTCACAATTTTCTATTGATTTTTATATTATTTTATCAAGGCGGTATATTGTGTTATCCTAAATATATTACGAATATATACAAGAGGTAATATTTTTACAAAATGTACTCTCGTACTGTTAGCAAAAACAGGAAAAACTAGAAAAAAAAACAGAAATGTTAATATAGCACAAAACTATGGGGTGAAGAAAATATTTAAAATTCCAAAATAGCAGAAAAATGTTTGTTTGAACAAATATAAAATAAATAACCTCGCTCACTCCCTTGTCACAAAGTATATACAAGGAGTACATAAAAAAGAAAATCTACAATCATATTATTATAATAATAATAGAAAAATCATTGAAAAAGGGTGTGGGGGGTGTGGGTGAAATACATTTTTCTTGTTACATTTTTTAAAAGTATTTCTGAGTAGAAAAACTTATTTTATTCCATTTTATGTTGTAAACTGTGCTGTTCACTGAATATATATATATATATATATATATATATATATATATATATATATATATATATATATATATATATATATATATATATATATATATGTATATATATATATATATATATATATATATATATAAATATATATATATATATATATATATATATATATATATATATATATATATATATATATATTTATATATATATATATATATATATATATATATATATATATATATATACTCCATTCTGTTTCGATCAAGTCTCCTATCCATGCAGGGATAGCGTTGGTTACGACGGGCCTCATAAATGCCTTATATAATTTTAATTTGTTGAACATTTTTGATGAAAGAGAGAGGTGATAGTTTAGTATCTTTAGTTACCTCTAGGTATTTGATTTGGATTTAGTATTCTAAGATGAGACATTTGAATGAAATAGGGCGGACTTCTGGCATTTTGCTATACTGATCTCGGTAGAAATGAATAATTTCGGTTTTAGAAGAGTTTACCTTAATTTTCCATTTTTTTGAAGAAGAGAATATAGCCATGTCATCGGATATATTTGGATTTTGGTTTCTCTGTCGTCTAGTTTCGGAATATCATGGTAGAAGAATGAGATGAGATGAGGGCCTAGGATTGAACCTTATGCAACTCCTGTTGCGATTGATTTGATACTAAAACAGTATTTGTTTAACGACACGATGAATTTCCTATATTTGATAGGTATGATTCGATTTGTTTAATGTGATAATAAGGAATATCACATTGAATTAATTTATTAAACTAAGCCTTTATGCTAGACCGTCTTAAAAATTTTTCTATTTTCAAAAAGGTTTTGATTGCTAAATGACCAAATCGTTAGGCGTAAGGGTTTTTCGCCCTCACTACTGCTTGAGTAGCGCAGAGTGACCGACACGAAAACCAAATTGTTTTTATGAAATGTAGGGTTTTAATAGGGGCTGGAGCTTGTTAAGAATGACTATTTCCATCACCTTAATTATTCCGTTTAAAAGAGACATTGGGCTCTATACTATTAGAGTATGCTCTATACTATTAGAGGGCTTTTCTGATTTAGGAATAGGGATGATTTTGTCGAGTGTCCAATATTCCGGAAAGTAGCTTATCTTTAAGACACCGTTAAGGATATCGGTAAGTTGTGACATTGCTTTATTGGAAGATTTCTAAATACTGAGTTGCTAAATACTGATATGCTATCTTTATCCGGAGCTTTTCTTTTATTAGGATGCTGAAGAATGTTGGCTACTTTTAATAATGTACGATAATAAGTTCTAATAAATGTGATAAATAATCACATTCAGAATTTTAGACATTCTGTTTGTGAATCCAGAATTTCTTAGTTCGCTGAACCAACAGGAATATTAAAATAAAAGTTAAAGTTAGATTTCATATGATATACCCAGGTTATTTATAATAGATCCGACGAATCATGTATTTTAATGAGATTTTCGAGCTCAGCAGGAATTTTTAAGGTGCCTTTGCTCTGAATGATAGATATATAGTTTCTTTGATGGCAAGTTTGATTACGTTAGTTAGCCCTTTTTTTCTCAATTTGAGTAGTGGTAGAGGTTTCAAAATCTTCTGAGAGGTTTCGATGAACATGAATTTTAAATTTCTGAGTAGTTAAACTTGAGTAGTTGCGAAATACTTTTGTTGCTTATGCTTGGGTCATGAAAGGGATTGTGAATACAATTGGTAAATGATCAGCGATGGAGAAACTATGGGGAGATATTTTTAGATATAATCAAATCAATGGCCTTTTAACTTGTCTTACGTAAATATAGCAAAACGTGAGGTGTTTGTTCTGAGTGCAATTAAAAGTGTTGCTTTAGTTTCGGCTATTACAAAAGTTTTTCCCGGAAGTTCCATTTTGGATTATAAAGGAAGTGCCTCCAGATTTCCGGAAAGTACCCAGTGACCTGAAATGTATGTCATTGGGTTAGGTGAGTGTGGATAGAAGAACTAAGTGAGGCTTCATGACGGAAGATATATTTTTAAAGTTGTTGTTGACAACAAAAAAAAAAAAAAAAAATCAAACGTATTTAATAAAGGCAATCCGTTTTTCAAGGATATAAGTTAATGGAACCAGATCGTATTCAACGGAGAAGTGGTCACATCTACCTTTGAAGTCAGCCAGTTTTAAACCAAATGACAGTTTGCAGTTTTGTGGTATGCGAGACAAGTTATTCGAAGAGGTGGTTGGTCTAGGCCAACCTCTAGAGCTGTGAAGATTGCTATCCGTTTCATTAGCTTATAAATCCCCTATCTTTTGTGAGCCAAGCCCATATGCAAATTGGGTAGGACATGGTTTAGGCGGAGAAGTATTGCATACAACTTTTTTTCTCATCTGACATTGACTTAAGTTTGTTGCATGTTGTTCGCTGCAGTTAACACATTATGCGTGCTGCCGGGTTTCAGTGATATTTCTGTATTTTTTCTCTTATAGAAACTCCTGCAGGAATTTAACGATGTGTGGTTAAATTTAAGGAAATATCGGCATTTTTGCTATTATAGCCATGCTACTATAAGGCCCGGATTATAAATATTCGTTTATTTGAATTTTTTTAATTGTGTATCTACTATAGGCTGAACATTTTTTAAAAATCTGAATACGCCACTGAATTCGGTCAAGACAATTTTCCTTAATTCGGTTACTGTTACTCTGTTACCTCATTCAAAAGCTTATGCTTAAATGTCACTTGTAATAGCATACATCAGGTCGTTATTGAAGGTGCCCTCATCAATCAACAAGCACATTTTAAAGTATTTAAATAGCGTACTAGGCGGGGTTGGTGAAATCAGTTTTTTCTACCTATAGTAAATACAAGGGCAGCTCACGGTATCTGATATTGGAACCAAGGCAACATCGCTTTTTCTTTTGATAAATCAGTTCTTGTACGTACCCTTTTACAGTGTTTGAGAGCACGCTGAATCAAAATCATAATTAACGTCCTTTGGGTAACTTTTTGTGGTACAATATCATTAGACCAACCATAAATTGATTGAGTTTTCCTATATATGGCCTACTTTTAATATAAAACATATTTTAATATTTTGCAATTTTTTATGATATTTTGACACTTCAGAGCCTCATATTTATTATCCATCCACAAAAAATATTACATATATTATATATAGGCTTTTACATTAAAATAATATTCCATATATTATATAGGCAAGATACTAAAACGACAAGCTATTCCAGCATATAGTATGCGGTGTGGTTAAAGATATCATCAATATTATCAGTTGCTGGTCATTTTTTTGTTTATTTCTTGATAGTCTGGATTTAGTGGAAAGGTCCTACTTTTCTCCATTCATCAGTTAGAGTGTATCACTTGATTTTATTTTTCAATTTTAAATTTGTGCTCATTCTTTATGGAATATTTTGCAAAGTTAGCATAATATTTCGGCTTCGTCACTGTTTTGTTAAGTGCACTAAAGTAATGTTAACTGAATATTACATTGTATTTGAACGGGAGTTTAGCTTGGTATCTTCTACGAACTCGATAATACATGCTCGGATATATGTTCCAAGACCAATGAGAGACGCTCAATCAAAATGGCCAGTATTTATATTTATATTACAGTTAAAAATAAAGCACAAATTAATAATAATGCTTCAGGCGAATGTAAAATTACTTTACAAGCAACATCTTCGGATTTTTTTAGTCCACAAAGAATATTTTGTTCAATGGAACTAGAAGTTTTCATTTCACAAAAATAGGGAAATACTATTGATGTATCGGAGTGTCGTCATAAATGGAGAGTAATTATGACCAGTTATCCAGATACAAATGTTTGTTCATTTGACACCTCCAAATACTACTTCAGAAACATTTTCTTGAGGGTGGTACAACGGTGTAGCCTCTCACAAAGATTTGTTTTAAAATTCGGCTTGGATATACTATAAACATGTTTCCAAAGAAAATTTGGTCAAACATTTTTATTAATAAAAGTTAGTAATAATAAAAGTTAATAATAAAAGTTTAGGTGTTATATGTTAAGCACTTTTTGAAAGCTTAACTCATCGTTAAGCCTAGTGTATATTGTATTTTGAGTTATTTTTTATGATCAACTGGAATTTATAAAGCAGTCATAATTGGATCAACCGTTACAAAATTCTATTTTCTCCTTTGGCCGGTTGTTCTTAAATTAAAGACTATGTTTATGCGCCAACTATACTGCATAATTTAAAATCAAAAACAAAATACAATTTAAAGCCCCTTTTGTTTTTGATGTCACACCCTTGTAGAGAAGAAAAAATTGAAAATAAGAAAAATATTAAAAATTAAAATATAAGCAAAAATATCGTGTTATTTTTAATTTTTATCATTAGCAACTAGGTAAAATATATGTTTAGTATTAGTAACGTTTATTTGTATGTAGGTATTTTTCAAACAATTGGTTGTGAAAAACTAACATAAGGTGTACGCATGCAACCATTTTTCAATTTGTGCAAACAATACATTTCTATGTTTCCTTTTATTTCAGCTAATCTGTCTGTACGGTTTATTTTTGTTTACATTTTGACAAGTTTCGTTAAATTTTCGTTCATAAGTTTAACGGAGGACTATAAAAATTTCGTCAAAACGCTAGTGCTGCTTTTGACGTTCATTACTATGAACGGCTTAAAGTATTAAAAGTTATTTGGTTATTAGGGTTAAAATTAAAGGAAATATTTTAAGATACACAAGATACCCAAAAAAAAAAAATTTAATTAAATTTGCAATTCTATTTCTTTAATCTACTACTCCATCAATCTTATAAAAACAAGCACAACTATATATACACATAAGTCATTCAAACTATATACATACAGACATATAAATAGATGACATAAAAAAGGAAAACAATCTCATAAAAATATTAATAAATCTTGAGTGGTTTTCCTTACATATAAATAATAAGAAAAAAGTGGCAAGATGAAATTGCTTCTATATAATTTAAAAACATCAAATTTTTAAGTGGATTTGATAGTAAGTAAAAGTAATAAATAGAATTAAAAATCACAGTGGTGGTGTAGATGGGATGAATAATTGCGGTATATTTAGATTGGTCAATCGTACCAGTTTTAATCGATCGTATATGATGACTAATGGATGACTAATCTAATTATGTAGAGACAATTTAATATTTAAAAATTTAAATTGAATTAGTGTATCTAAAAATGACCGAATTTATTTTATGTAAAAATGGATATCTTATGTACGTATTATTTTTAAGAAATCCTAAATTTATATTGCATAAATAATTCTGCTACTACAGTTACTACTGAAGTTTTAGGAAAAACTTTATTTCATTTTAGTTGAATGTTTCACGCATTAAACATCATTTGCTAAAAATATTAGTGTAACTTCCAGTTGTATAGATCAACTAATCTCTAATTTCTCTTCAGAAATTGATAAATAATTTTTATGTCCTCCCAGGGAAAAATAATTAATTTTTTATTAATAGTTATATTTATAAACGGGTTGGAAAATCTATACCAGCACTTATTTTTAAATATCCCAGAATGCTTTTATCATTTCCCTTTTCCTACATTTTTAACGCTTCTCTAAAAAATAGTAAACTCTAACTGATTTGCCGAATTAATGAAGGAATTTAATAAGTTTTAGATTAAGATTCGCTTGAAAGCAAGTTGTTTGAATAAATATTATTATTGCAAACAATTTTAAAGTTCACTTTCCGGATTTTTTCTAGAAGAAAATTTGTTTTCTTTTATTTTAAAAGCTTGTACTGTTCATATATACAGGTTACACTATATATGATATATTATGTTTAAAAATAAATTATAATATTACTACTTCATTAAATAAAATGCCAGTTTAGTCCTAACATTCTAATGTCGTATAATAAAAGGAATCAATAACAATATATATATATATATATATATATATATATATATATATATATATATATATATATATATATATATATATATATATATACATATATTTATATATAATATATTATAAATATTTGATATATTTATATATAAGATATAGATACTATAGATATTTGAGTCTGTTATATCCAAAATGCTTTGAATATCATCTAGCGTCATTTGACACATTTTATCTCGGCGACAGGCAACGAAACACAATTTTGCGCTTCATCAAACAAAATTATGAATATTTTGGTCTGTTTTCCATCGCTGTTTCACATTAAAAATGCAATTTGCTTGAAATATTTGTTCATATCGCGGTTGTTATGTTATTTCAGCATAGTTCTTATTATTGAGGAACGTGACCAAAGCGTTGATGATTTTCTATTTTTAATAAAAGTGTAATTTCTTAATTTTTTTTTTAATCTAAGCGTGAAAAATAATATTCATAATATTCATTAAACGACTTTTATTTTTTTTTGTTGGCATAGTTATGGCTCTGTCTAAGGCATTTTAATTAAATTAAAGTGCGTAACCAAATTTGCTATGTCTGCGTTAAAGTTTTGTGTTTTAGTTGCCGAATATGTTGTGGTTAGTTCACGTAGGTTAGTTCACCTGCGTTCTTTCAAGGAACCTCTCAAAAATATTATGAGCTTGGGATGGTTTGTGGTAGTTCACTTTGATCTTCTAAAAATTATGAACCAATAATTCATTCGGCCTTAATTCATCAGCGTACCTCAATTTTGACAATTCAGTTTATTGACTTATCCATATTTAAATGAAAGTATAATTATCCTTTGGTAATAATTATTGAGTCAGTTGAATTTTGTATATATTGAAACATTCTCAAATGAAGTTTCAAAATGTAAGCGATATTCCAGAGATGCCACTTCAGAGGCACGTCAACAAGTATCGACTTAGATGGTTAACATTTCTTTTATCGCGAACATGTAATTTAACGGTTCGAGGCTAATCTCATGTTCTTTATAATAACATAAGGTGGTTATTTCTATTTTCTATTTTTTGGTCATGTAATTATTTTCAACAACCGTTGGTTTCAGCTTTTTAAGCATTTAAATCAACTAATATATATATATATATATATATATATAATAAATATATATATATATATATATATATATATATATATATATATATATATATATATATATATATATATATATATATATATATATATATATATATATATATATATATATATATATATATATATATATATATATATATATATATATATATATATATATATATATATAGAGAGAGAGAGAGAGATAGATATTCAAATGTTACATATATTACCAACGTTAGTGCAGTAAAATGAAGTCATCGCCCTGTTAAATTTTGCTTTTAATTATGTATTTAAATATATTTATTGTAGTAAAAGTAGGTAATGGATCCGATTAATCTTACATTCTTTGCATATTTTAAAATGAAATAAAGTTTAAGTATTTGCAGACATATATGTAACATAATTGCATTAGAAATTGTATAATTGGGTGGAAATATAATTTTCACTCTTAGCAGTGCAACATTTTTTTTAATATATGTTATTTAAATATGAAATATATACGTTAATTGGCTTTTAAAATCATTTAACGTTTTAAATTATTTTAACAAATCAGCAGCACTTTGTCCAGTTAAGAATACTTTTAACATATTTGTAACACTTTCAAAATTTCCATTTAAACTAGGTTATATTGTAATAAAATGGTGTTAATTGGAACAATTTAAATTAAATTCCTATCAAAATTTTGAAAACTTCACAAAAACTTGTTAGAAATGTTTGTTTTTATTTAGAACAGTATGCTGTTTAAAGGCCCATCGAATAAATTAATTTTTGAATAAACAATAATGCTGTGCGCCTCAGAAGACTTTTTAAACTAAGCTTTTCGCTATACTTTTACTTCAAGTAATATGTCAATAGATGTCACTAGTACAAAAAATTTGTCTTTATCTATGCCTCAAATCCGATTAAACTTTTGTAAAATAAAATTTTGAATTTAAAGTCAAATAGGAGGCCTCTCTTGTTTTTCACTAAAGGTGTAATATTAAATTATAAATTTAGGTAGCACGGAACTTTCAACACACCGAAATTTACATGCATATATTTTCAAATGATGACTTTTATATCCGCAAACATTTAACAGTGTCTGCCGATTCACTTAACAAAATATACGGTTTATTCATCCAACATCAAATTTTTAAAGGTTTTAAGTATTCAATAAAATTCCGTATTTCTGTGTTTCTATATATTGGCTAGCCAAAGGAGTGAGCTAATGTGTCACTGGTGTAAGCTTCAAAATATCAAAATTTACCGTTAGAACCATTGTTCATAAACTTGTTGAAATGTTTGTAGAGCTTGCACCAAAAATAATAAAATTGCCAAGCATATAGATTCATATCGTATTATTGACGAACAATTTAACCGACGATGGGCACTTTCTAAATTTTTTCTAAAGCGTTGGGTGCTATCGATGCCACAATAAAATTGTTGTACCGACTGCGTTACACAGTCAATATATAAATCGTAAACTAGATTACAGCATTAATTTAATGGCAGTATATGTGACAGTCCTGGTAAATTTTTTGAATATTTGTTGTGGATACTCGGGTTCGGTACATGACCAAAGGGTCCCACGGAATAGTCAATTATATTACAAAAAAAAAACATTCCTATCTCCTGGTTTCTTTCTATTAGGTGACAGTGGATACAAATGTTTATTAGATCCAGTATATCTATTATAACACTATTAGCCAAAATAGAAAAAAACATTTAACCTGGTGCATAGTAAAGCACGAAGTATTATGAAAAATGCATTTGGAATAATGAAAGCACGCTGACGAGCGATTTTTCTAAAGTCACTGGATTTGAAAATTTCAAATTGCGTGAAAGTTATTACTGCTTGTAATAACAAAAAAAAAAAAAAAAAAAAAAACATAAAACATGGAAATGCAATTTTTGTTTTGATGAAATCACATATGCTATACTGAAACAAATTAAGACAATTTGTAGCACAAGAATTGTTTGAACAAATCATTGCTGGTTTGCAGACGACCTGTCACTTATAAGTTATGTAGTCAAAGGTAACAATGGTAGTGTACAGTTTCTGTTGGACAACAATTTGCTAAAGTTAAGTATAAAAGATTTTTCTCTTACAGGCGAGCTGTTAGCGATAAATTTAGAGCTATCCATTTCGAACACTTAAGCCCTATAACATTGGCAAATTATTCAATGTACCAAATTTATTGTTACTTCTATGTAACAGAAATCCAAGCTCATCGTTGTGTTATGAACTTGTTGCCATCATTGAATTTAAATACCTAGGTCTAACGATAGAATTTTGTTGCCGACAAGCTAAGCAACTCATATTGGTATGATAATTAATTTTTTCGCTGTAAAGTTAGTTTTGCTTTAATTCAACTTAAAACCTTAAGAACTATAATTTTTTTAAACTTTTTTGCTTCATTGATGAAGTAATGGATTTTCCTTAAATCGTACTAACCATCACAAGCGATGACTCAACCTATAGACTGCTTATGGTTATATATGATAATGACTTTTGTATACCTAAAAGAAAAAAATGTGTATACTTTATATTTGGGAGTCAATATCAACACTTAAAAAATAAAGTAGTAGCTCAGTTTTTAATGGCACAGTTATTATGAACGGTTGCGTAAAAATATAGTAAAACCGCCTCTTTTGGCGTAGGTTTTTTTAAAGGAATTTTATTGTTTTTATAGTGAAAAACATATTAAGTTAAATAATGGTAACATTAAATAAAGTAAATTTAGTTTTTTTAAATAAAGTAAATTTAGTTTTTTTAAAAATCGTGGCTTCTCCGATGATTCAACCGTCGATAGCTATTCTAGTAAAACAAGAAGTCGATTTCATTATTTTTTTGACATTTTAAAAACTTTTTTATTTGTATTATAATTGATTTGACTAGTGGAAAAGAATAGAAAAATTAATGTTGATTTCGATTCGACATAAAATGCAGTTTTTTTTTCAAAAAGATGCTTGTTCTGCTGTCAAGTTGTCCGATTGGTCAAAAAAGAGCACTTTTTAGCAATTTAGATTTTTTGAAAGATTTACCCTTCTTTTATTAATACGAATAAATAGTATTATTTTGCTGCCAATTTTAAATGACATTAGTGATTTGTTTATTTTTTTATAAGTAAAAAATTATACACACATATTTAAAATTGGGGAAATTAATTTTTTTGTTTGATTTGCAGCTAAAATACAGATTGTTTTTTCAAAAAGGGGAAAAAACGAATCGAAATCCACATAAGTGTTAACTGGATTAATTCAAAAAATGTCTACAAACTAGATCAAAAAGATTGTAACTGAGTGACACAGAAGAGATATGCAAAAATTATTGTAGTATTGTAGTATTGAAACCAATAAATACTTGAATAATAAAACAATTTAATTCAAATTCTAACAATATATAGAATGGATTCGGAGTTATTCAGAAACTTGTTTATGAATGAACACTTATCATATTTTGAAACTAATACCAAAAATATTAGGAAATGAAACAATGTCGTAGTTTTCCTGATAAAAACGGTTTCTTTACCCTACGTCTCCACCTGATATAAATTATACCATTACCATTAACGTATCATAAGACAAAATTATTAAAGATGGCGTCTTGTGTGGTCAATGTAAGATACATCTAACAAATATATATATATATATATATATATATATATATATATATATATATATATATATATATATGTATATATATATATATATATATATATATGTATATATATATATATATATATATATATATATATATATATATATATATATATATATATATATATATATATATTCCGATAGGAATATATTTCTATATGAATCATTCGTATAGGATGAATATATTAGATAGGACTATGTAATCCTATAGGAATCATTCATGACAATGAGTATTTATGGAGTATATAACCTCGATATACTCAATAGATACTGATTGTTTTTATAGAAATTTTAAAATTTTAAAACTTTAATATATTTTTGCTTTTCATTTTTAAATTGGGTTTAAAAAATCACGCATAACACAAAGTTTCAACGTAAAATCATAATGACGCCATTTTGAAAAAAAAGAAATGTCATAATTTTGTATACCATAAGTCTACCATCAAGTTATACCATAATGGTAACTTGATGATATAGACATATGGAAACGTTATATTAATTGCGAGTCTCCACTAGCAAACTGTTATAATATTGATAGTATAACTTGATGTAAATGGCAGGTGGAGAGCCTATGTCAGCTTATGAATGAGAGTATATATATATATATATATATATATATATATATATATATATATATATATATATATATATATATATATATATATATATATATATATATATATATATATATATATATATATATATATATATATATATATATATATATGTATATATATATATATATATATATATATATATATATATATATATATATATATATATATATATATATATAAATATATTCTTATATATATATATATATATATATATATATATATATATATATATATATATATATATATATATATATATTATATATATATATATATATATATATATATATATATATATATATATATATATATATATATATATATATATATATATATATATTATATATAGTGAGTTTGTCTAAAATGAAAATCTAGAGAAAAAATTGGATTTAAAATTGGAAAATAATAAAATAACAGTTGAAAGTAAATTGAAAAGATAATCTCATTTATTTCAGTTTTCCCTAAAGCAAACAGTGAACAATGGTTACAACAAGAACAACACGACATCATGGTGAAATTTTTAAAAAATACATATATAGTAATATTCTTGTAGTTTCTCGCTTAAAAGCTTTATAAATATAATTATAGTTTATCCAGTATATATATATATATATATATATATATATATATATATATATATATATATATATATATATATATATATATATATATATATATATATATATGCATATATATATATATATATATATATATATATATATATATATATATATATATATATATATATATATATCCATTTATATTTTATTTAAGCCTGATACTAGACGATATGGTTTTCCATTTAAAGGCGACATATTAAATTTTTCTATTGTATATGCCACAATACATATTTATTTTTCTGTTTTTTATTTTTCCGGAAAAATCTAAAATTCTAAACGCGTATACCCTTTTTCTTTTTGCAATATATATATATATATATATATATATATATATATATATATTTATATATGTATATACATATAATGCTTCGTCTATAACTCTACAGTACCTAAAATGTTGGTAAATATGTATATAACAAAAGCTGTATTATATATTTAAGGATTTAAGTTTTTTTTATATGCGGAGTTAAAATATGAGAAATGAATAATAATAACTAAAAGGATTTTGCTATATATACGGCTATAATACAAACTATATATGTGACTTGCATCCAATATCTTAAAATGGAAATAGAAAAATATAAATTGGGAAAAATTGTCGCAAAGTGATTATTTTTTCTCGTGAATCATTTAAATTGCTCCCCATTTATATGTCTGTATATATATAACTCACTCTTTGCATAACAAATCGTCAAATTGTTTGAAAATTACTAAAAACGGTACTTTAAGAAAGAAAAATAATACTAAATTGTCGAACGGAACGAACAATTCTTATCAATAATTTTTTCCATTCCTTAAGTCTTTTATACTTTTGTATATTTTGGGTTTGTCGTAGTATACATTTAAAAGTTATACTTTTATACGTTTGCACCAAAGCGTAACATCGAAGAAAAATAAATATTAAAAGGGAATTAAATTAAATTAACGACAATTTCCATGGTTATGATAATGAAAGAACCCAAACAAAATATAAGAAATTTTCCTTTTTTTATTTATTTTATTTCATCTATGCGCTATCTAATTATCAAAAAAAGAAAATATAGAAAAACGTAAATATTTCTTGGGGCAATGTTAATTTATATCAAAAGATAAAAAAAAGCAAAAATATCAAAATGGCAGAAAATAGCAAAACAAAAATAGTCGTTTTCCTTTCAATATGACTGTGGGTTGGTTTTCTTTCGTTTTTTTTTTATGTATACAGTTGAATAAATTTTGCTAATGCCGCATAAGAAACCGCATGATAAAATCTAATTTCACATTTTTTTGTGTTGTTTTTGGTAAAAAACTAAGTTTATATATTATATGTAGTCCATGAGTCTAGGTCTATATATTCTGTTATTCTACACAACATAATTCATTGGCATATCATACACTATTATATTATATCTATATATAATACACATGTTTTGCTTTGTTGAACGATTCGTATAAATATGTGAGCATATAACAAACATCGAGTTAAATCAAAAACAATAATCCGAACATACAATATATACAGGGTGTTCCAATGAACTTACAAGAATGGTATACTATCTGAATTTCTTTAAATATATGACTTTTCATGTGTATGAAGCGATGTACGAAATTGATTCCGCTTCTTTTGTTTTTTTGCCGACATTTGTCAACAATCCAATTATAATATTTGATTGCAAATGTGAAATAAGTACATCTGATATATTGCCAAAAAAACATGTCAACATCAAATTTTAGTATACAATAGTTTCATAGTATCATTAATTTTGCCTTTGACTGGAGTTCCATTACGTATTTGGTTAATATTTTCCGATTTAATTATGCTTTGAGCTTTTTTTAATATGTGTTTTGAGAATTTTTTACATTTTGGATTTGCTGCCTAATTAAATATTCACAATAATGTTTGCTTTACAGTATTTTTTTCGAAAATGTCTTGTACTCGAATTCAGAACTATTTGCAATCACAATTTTAAAATTTTCAAATTACATGTTGGATGACGTTTTAAATTGTTTCAATATTAGGTGGAATATTCGAAGAGCTCTGAAACTATATATCTATATATATATATATTTCTACATGATGGCATCAGTCATTTTAACTTTCAACTTGATTTTTTGAAACAACTTTTTCACGTACAGTAAAAAATTGATGTCATTTGTTTTGCATGAATTATCAAATTTGTATTAATGTCAGTTTTAAATAGATATTGTATATAAAAATATGGTAAATATGAATGATAAAATCTATTTTGTAACTCAATGAACTCCTTTTGGACATTTTCGGTCCAAGATGATAACGTTGTTTGTTCTTTGCAATCCATTCGAGATGGCAAAGCTCCCTTGAACTTTTAAGGCTTATTTTCTTAGCATCATGTAACGGTTTCTGAAGGTAGACTTATATTCAAAAACTATTTTTTTACTCTTGATTCCTTATATTCATAAACACTTAAAAGACATGTCTTATTACGGTAGTGTTTCACAAGACTCCGCGGTCAAAATAATTTCAGCCAAAGAGCTGAAGGTTACCTGTCACTGATATAGAATGTAGTAATTTATAAATTTGTATTTTTGTAATAAAATTTAAGAATGCTTTAGAGTTAGTCTAGCTTTATAAAATCGTTATAACTATGCATACTTTAAAATAATAAAATCAACCTATAATCCATTATAAATTTATTTTCAGTCATTCAAAATCAGATGGAATTTAAAATTGTATAGGAAGTAGTTATCCACTTTAAGATTACTTATCTAAATGTATAATAATTTATAAAACGAAATATTCATAGAGCAAAATAGTAGTTACAAATATATATATATATATATATATATATATATATATATATATATATATATATATATATATATATATATATATATATATATATATTTATATACATATATATATACACCGAATTCTGTTTTACACGATAACGCATATGTTTAGGATTTTGTAACACATAAATGTCGCTGCTAGCACTAGAAATTACCTGAGCCCTTTATTTCTTCATTAGTGAAATTCGTTCTGAACTCTCGCGCAAGGAAATTAGAATTAATTTCTGATGGCAGCGATATTTGAATGATTCCTCAAACAATTTCTGTATGGGTTGTTGTGTGCCGGTTTTGGGTATTTGCTAATAAAATTCCCTAAAAGCCGCTGTTAAAGTTTTAAGTTCGTGTTGAAACTTCAATATGCTCGTGCCTCCTTCAGATCATGTTTACAAAAATGATTACCGAACTTATGAGCCAGTTCAAAACCTTCTCTGATTAAATATAAATTAAAAATAAAATCCTTTAGTTCAAGGTCGCTTGACTTTTTGAGACATGGTGTCCCAACCACACACCAATTATTTTATCTCAGCTGAAAGCAATGTCAATTAACAATTCATATATGTCTGCATTCGATACATCATTGAATCCATCGCCGCCAATGCTATTCTGTTTCGAAATTTAGCTGTTTTAGCTATTATTCGCTATTTACTTTAAGCGTCCTTTTAAATAAACAAACAGGGTGCTACAAAATTAATTTTTTTGTTTTGAAAAGTCAAATGAACAGAGGTAAAAATATATTTTAAAAAGGTTTTGGTCGATCGTGTTAAAGGTTTTGGTCGATCGTGTTTTGGCCAATTGGACCATTATGATATTTTTTAGAGTCCGTTTGTGTTGTCAGATTCATCATTACCTCTGAAAACACGTCATTGCATTCAGCAGCTAACGATGTCAAAAAAAAAATGTAACATTTTTCCAAAGTTTTTAAATTTTTGTTAGATTGTTCATTCACCTTGGTAGAGTTTTAAATTAATTATATTTTACAGATGGTTTTTAGATGTTCTGTGACATTAGGTGACTTTTGAAAAATTTGTTTGTATTTAAGAAATTTTTTCCATTAAGAACTGATTTTTTTAGAGCAAACTTAAGACTCGGCCAACAAAAAACCGCTATTAGTTTGGTGCATCCTGTGTGCCTCGTTAATTTATTGTAATATACATGGTACTACAGTAATGAGCATTGGAAAATTGACATGTAAATCTGCGGTTGGCTTTAATTATTGCCAACTTTTCATTGAAACTACGCTTCAATAGGGTCAACATTTATCCTAATTTTTGTATTTTAATTCTTCTTGTTGCAATCTAATGAAACATCGTTTTTATGAAACAAAGAGTATCATGACACAAAATGTATCATGCAACGATCTGTTGTTTTCTTGTTTAAACATTTAAAAGAGCATGCTACTTAAAATATTACTAGTTGACTTTATCTATCTAACAGCATGATTATGAAAAACAAACAAAACAAAAGAAATTTTAGTTAAAAATATTTTGGATATTGTTTTATGGTAGAATCGTTAAACATGCTAATTTCGGGCCATAATCCAAATTAGCAAATTAGAAATTCTTTTAAAACATACTTGTTAGATATAGAGAACAGCAGTTTTCAAACTTTAATTGTAGAATATCAGCTGCTGATTCGGAAATTTGAATTAATAAAAAAGCATCAGAATCTACCTTTGAATCTCTTTAGATGTGTGATAAAGTACTTTATTCCAATGGTTTAAGTTAATAAAAATTTAAGTAAGGTTAACCATTACTACATCTACTTCAAACTGTTAATTTTTGAACTTTGAATATTTAAAAAGCCACTTACAAAACTCAGCTTCAAAAACGGATGAAAAGCTTTTCATTACTTTATACGTATACATTAGAATATAAAGATAAATGGAGAAGAGTCCTAAATATTTTGTAAAAATACTAACAGAAATCTAATTGTAGTTTGTGAATTATGTATATACGGCAACCTATCTCACTATCGCAAAGAAAAATATCGCAACAAATATATGGCAGTACTTTTGTTGTAATACAATAATATCACAAACGAAAACAAAGTAGCATCAATATTTCGCTTACACAAAAATATTCGAAGAAATATTTAGTCATTTGTTTTCCGCATGCTACTATCATCGAAAACAACAAAATCCTAAAACAAAAATATCGCAAACAAATATTTCGCCACACAATTTAATTGTTTTTTTTTTTATAAATTTTACTGTAAATCAGTAAAAAGCCCTAAATTCCAGCCAATTTGAAGGTGTAACTAAATGTTAGCCGATATTTCATTATTCATATTATTTTTTTTTTTTTTTTTTTTAATTTTTAATCCCTACAATTTTTCTGGGGCCGAAGCTCACCCAACTCTTTCGCGGTTATTTTAACGTCCTTACTTTACGCCAACTAGGGCCAAATCGAGGACGCACGAATACAGGTTCGCGATTGTTGAATATCCCATCTGCGCAATGCATTGCTCCATGCCAGCCTGTACTGACATGGACGATGGTTCGGCCCATAGACTCTGCACTCCAACAGGGGGTCATAGTTGTGTTCATCGTCATCACCGATCGAAATCAGGTGATGAAAAATCCCTTTTGCAACCCTCCCCTGTTGGGATTCGAACCCGGTACCTCCCGCCCCAAACACCGCAGCTTTAACCACTGCGCCAATTGCTCGGTATTCATATTATTTACTGAAATCCCTCACATTGTGTGGTAAAAAGTGCTCGTTTTTATTGCATATTGCGCAGTTATTTTTTGAGAAGTAAAAGAAAAACAAACGAACATATTTATTTTTATTTAGGTATTTATGGAAAATGAACATAATGTATGTACAATTATTTCCCTGTTAAACAAAATTCCTTGTTTTTTGTTTAAAGAATTCGCCAACAAAAGCCAACAGTGCTTTGCGAGAGATAACTGTAAGTTTCCTAAAAATAGCAAAGAAGGGATTGTCATGCAAAATTATAAGAAAAATTTAGTTTTTTCACAAGGAGAAAACAAAGATACGAAAACAAAAACAAAAATCGAAATCAATTTACAGATAAAAACATTGCATATGTCATCAAAAATGCGCACTTTTCGATATTTTTTCTGTGATATTTGTGGTTTGCAATATTTTCGTTTGCGATATTTGTGTTTTGCGATATTTTTGTCTGTATAATTATTTTTTGCATCTTTACTTTACAGCGAAATATCTCTCGACATTTTTGTTATGCGATTATTTTGCAGGCTATAATTTATCTGCAAATTTTTTTTTGCGATATTTTATCTGCAAACAGTAAAGAGCCTAAATCAAAACATTATGAAAGCATTTACATCCATTATTTGAAGTTAAATATCAATTTAGAAATGTTTACATAATATATACTCTGTAAAAAATAAAAATGCAAGGCTTTATATATATAGACTGTCCAAATTCTGATTAATAATTTGTATGTAAACTTAAGGAAGGTGTAAACTTATAAAATTGCTATGCAAAATTTACAAGTAAAATTACTTCTACTTCAATTAATATATTAAACCGTACAATTCGGCATCTACCACTTTCGGGACACTCTGTTTACACAAAAAATTAAAATAATAAGAAAAATAAATAAATTAAAATTAATTAAATAAAGAGTACATCGATCTAGATTCCAGACTAAATTTGATGAATATTTTTTTATTTGTTGTTCTTTTTTAAATCACAAAATTATATTTTTATACAAGAAGATGATAATATATCTTATGAATTTACGAGTGTGTATATATTTAGTTATAGTTATACGCGCAACATTTTCGTTACATACTCGCCTTAATGGTTATTTATTTGACATATTTATATATTTACAATTTATTGAAATAATAAAAACAGAAAATATTTTTTATAATCTGTACAATAATTTCGTAACACGCCGCACATTTAATTAATTTAATTTCAATCTCAAGATGTAAACTCGAACTGATTGAAAATAATTGTGATGCGGCTTAATTGTATATTGTATGGGTTTAGTATATTTTTGTTGTTCTAAGTACACTAGGAAGATAAATGAAACAAAATTTAAAATTTTGCTGATATTGGATACAATTTTTAGTCGTCTTTATGTATGTAACAAATTTGCGTGGGATGTAATTTTAATTCTTAAGACTTTCGGTTAACTGAGGTCACCAAAGTGTTATTTGTTCAGTTTGTTTGTAATAAAAATAATTAAAGAAGATTTAAAATATCAACTTTAATTTATATCCATTCAAATATATAGGGTGTAAATGAAACTAGCAATTCTTTAAAAATATGGAACGCTTAAAAATAATTTATTATATATATTTAACCTCTATGTGTCTGGTTAAATTATGGATTTAAAATTTATAAGAAAAATTATTAAATTTAAACAGTTAAAATAACGATACATAACAATGTGTTGATTTTCTTGAAACTATCAGTATGACCTGTTAATTATTAATTGGTGTAAATATATGGGATTATTTAAAAATGATCTTCAATTTTTTTATGGATATTGGAAGTAGCACTTCTCATATAATTCTGCCAAGCTAGTGTTTTTGAACTACCAATCCCCGCCTTTAAATATGTTTAAAAGAGATGAGTTCTTGTCTTTTATAAATATTTTGGGTACATGAAAGATTAGGTGGTTTCAATCACACTAAGATTTTAAAATTTACAACACATGCCATTCTTTAGATTAAATTATAACTCCATAATTAAAGTTTTCTAAGAAGGCATTTAACTATAAATTAAGTAAGGGTTCTACGAGGAACAATGAGTATACTTTTGACATATTTTGTTTACTGCAACTTTGCTTACTACTTTTGAAGAAATGCCAATTAATCGCACTGCAGCATCACATTTTTAGATTTAATAATAGTTTCAGTAACCTTATCATCAGTATAGCATAAATCAATTGGAAAGAACAATCAATATACATCATGTAATTTAGATTTGAAACACCAGCCAGACGTGTATTTTTATTGTAATAATTTTCTTGCTTTGGATATACTACTGCTTTGCCCTGAAAAGATTAATTTAGTGAAGAAAAGTTAAACCGTTTTATAATTTGGTCAATCATATTTTTATGATGTTTTCTGTAGGTTCATAGTATTAACCATTATACTCTGTTTGAAATGTCATTTAAAATTATATCTTTATTGCTTTGTGTGCTAGTCACTCATCAAATTTTTTCAGTAATTATAATTGTTCTCAATATTTCAAAACTCACTTGTGTCTCAAAATGTGCTGTCAAAATGAAAGACAAAAATATATATTCTTAAGTTTTAATCCACATTTGAATTTATTAGTAGGGCAACTTTTGTTTGAACAAATTTAACCTTGATTTTTCAGAGTATATTAAGCTGTAGAGTTTCAAGAAGACCTACTGCCAATTTTTTGATAAAATAAACAAAACCTTTCGTAGTTGAAAAAAAAATTGATATCATTCGCAAAAACCGTCAATTGGGATTATTTGGATATAAATAGATCTTTTTAGTAAAGAGATTAACAATTCAAGGACATTAGATGAAGATCTATAAATCTATAGATCTCTTGATGAAATATAAACTAAGACTCGAATATGGAGGAACCTTTGCAGGAATGTAAATTGAAATACCATCCTGCGGTGTTTAAAAAAAATACAAAATTAATCAAATGCTTTCCTAATACCCAACATAATAAGTCATGTAATACATGTAATACTACAAGTAATATTTGCTATTTAACCGTACACTTCCAGCGCGATTAAGATTTATGTTACTTTTACATTTGTATACAGGTTGGTGGTAGTTTATTCTAACCATCAAACAAACTCGAAGGCTGATTGATTACAAAGATGGCATACAGTGACTACGTAAAATATGCACCACTCATTTATGTTATAAAAAGTCACGACTTGTTTTTAGAAAAAAGGCCACTATATCGGTAAGGAAACCGAGTAGGTGCTGCAAAAACCTTTTCCGAAAATTTGTATCTTTGAACAAAGTAGGACCAGTTTTTGGGATTTTTCTAAGTTGGTTGCTATATGGAAGTAAATGAATTTAGTATTAAATTTTTTTTCTGTAATCTTCCATTTCCATTTGCATTTCGGTAAAATAAGAAAAATGTGCACCTAAAATTAAATTTTGACTGACTCTTGTAATATTTGATCTGGTACTAGAACTGTTAAGATGCCGAAGAATGCTGGCCAATTCATCACAATGGTTGGATTGTTTGAAGAAGAGTCAACTATTCAAATCGTAATATTTAAAGGGCTCGGTCTGAATGTGTACCTTTTCGTAAAAATAGGGGATTTTTTTGTTTCCTAATTAGGATATATATTTGTAAGCAAAACCGTTAAATACTTTTTAACATGATTTACTCACAGCTTTACAGCCTTCCATTAAGATATTAAACATTCGAATCGGTCAAATTGATTTTACCGTAAATATTTCAAATTTTCTTGGAAATAATCCTTTATGACAAGATGTTGTTATTGATATCAACAATAATATAGAACTATATGCAAGCTTCGTCTAGAATAATTCATGAAAAATTGTATTTTTGAGAGGAGGTCTACCATTTGATTCAGTTAGGTTAGCAATAACATACCACTTTGATATTTTAAAATTATAAAAAAATATTTATTTATGCAAACCAGGATCAGTATTTTGTCAATTTTATCTTTTATCATCCCTGCACTAAAATAAGATAGTCTTTTTGGATGTTTTAAGTATAATTTTTTATATATAATCGAAGAGAGTGTAAATAATGAATTATATTTGAATTAAAAAAATGTGTTGCAATTTTTTTAGTAAACTTAAATTACGAGCAGCTGACAGTTAGTTTTAAATCGCGTGTTCAGATAAATTACCACTCAAACAGTATAATTGGCTTTTCGTAGAAGATATATACGACTGTTGGTCCACCGCATAAATGTTATTTTGTATTAGCGCCGAGAGAATTTTGTCACTTAGCTTCTTATAAACCTGTCTTAGTTATCAATAAAAATCATAAGAAAAGTAAAATTTTTTTTATCAATAAACTGCATTATTTTAAAGTATGTACAAGTCAATAACATATAAATTTAATTGCAATTTAATTTCTCTATTTAATTACATATAATTACATATTTTAAATAGAATTACATTTTGTTTTTGTTTATAATTTTTATGACCACTGACTGCGTCGTGCATCAACGATACGTTTATATATGGAGAGTTAATAAAAATATAGACTTTGGTGCTAATGAAAGATCATATAACAAAACACTTTATGTTCTTCAGTTAGTTAAACAGAATAAAATCAATAAAAGTAACACGAAATCTTTTATCTAGATTTTGGTTGGTGTTGTTGCTGCTATGTTCATATGTATGTCGGTATGTATGCTTATATATATAAATGAGAAAGTCATGTGACGGTTCTGGGATGTATCTTTCTTTTATATCATTTTGTTTTCGTTTTAGTTTTTTTCGTTTTAATTTTTGAGTAGTCTACATAAATTGTATAATATATTGATGATTATCTCAGCTGCATCTTTTACCAGAGCGCAACAAAGTATTAAATAACTCCATTTGTAAGATATGGTTTTTATTTATTTTTTCGTCGTTTTGGTATTAAAATATTTTTTTTTTATGTGATTGAATTGAATATTTTAATGAAATTTAAGGTATAAAAGTTAGTTTATTCTTCTTCTGGATTTTAATTTAAAATATAAAAAAATAAATTTATACATATATATGTATGTGTATATATAAATATAAGCGCGGTATATGATGATAATCATGGTTTTTGATTGAATTTTATATTGAATTCAATCAAGAATGTCTGGAGGCAAATGAATTAGTACCACTGTCTATAGTAAATTTCATAAATTTTATTAATTTTTTGTATATAGTTTTAATACATAGTATTGATTTGTGTCGAAACATATTTATATACGAGGGTTGATTTTTTAACCTGAAACTTTTAATTTTATCGAAAATAAGCACTTTACGAAACAAATTTTCTGCCTAATTGCCTTAAGTGCTATCGAAAATTAAAGCAATTCTGTGCATGTAAGTCATACAATAAACGTTCCAGCATCATTCTATGAAGAAGTGTTCTATGAACTTGGAAAATTGAATTGATTTTAGGTTTCTAGTTCGGTTTCTTTGACACTACGGCTAATGCTATAGTGATCTTCAGATCACCCAACTAAAGCGGCATTTTGTAGGATCAGCAGGTCATCAGTGAGTCGTATGTACCCATCGGCTAACAAATTGCCGAATATTTTAGCTCCCAATAAAAAAATTAATATTTTGTCGATTGCCAAGATTTTGTTACATGGAACTTTTCAATGTTGAACGTCACTTGAAATTACAGGTGGAGACTGTGAAATTTAAGGAAGCACAGGATTACCATTTGGATTTGCAAACCCAAATTCAACAATTATCTTACCAATACATAATTTTCCAAAACATTGTGGGCAAAAATGTAGTTTTCTGAAATAAATATCTGAAATGAAAAATTATTGACATCGTAAGATTGAATGCTTTATGGTTTTTCAAAAAGAACTCAAAAATGCAACGATTTTTTGGAAACTGTGTCGACTTAGATTGTACTTCAAGTTTATAGCAATATGAAGTAATAAATAACAATAATTTATAAAACGTTAGTGGTTTTGCTGAATGTAGAAAAGTCATCCTACTGAGCAGTTATATACGTCTCATAGTAGTAAGGGCTCTATAATAGACTTGAAGTTATTAATCATTTCTAGAATTTTTCTAGACGAAAATTTATCGATCGTTGTTAAAGTTAAATCGCGATCAAATATGTTCTCTACTTACGAACTTTTCATGGCCGTATATCTTGATTAATAACTTGATTACCTTTGAATAATTTCTAGCGGCGAAGTCTAATGACACAAAGGTAGTTCAGAATTTTTTAGATTTTGATACTGAGATCGCACGATCAAGTTCTTTACGTGCTACTAATTAATAATATGGTGGAAACCTATTTTAGTTCAAAAGTCAAGTAATACATGTCCAAATCTAATTTTAGTATCATTCAATAATGTTGGGTTTGATGAACTTGTTGCTTAATTCCAACTTGCCCAAGCCAGTGTATAGCTTTTCACCATGGTTTGTAAAATATACCTCGTCGGAAAACAATGGGCGCTTTCAGGTCCAAAAACATGATGCCTAAGTTCGTATATTTGTTTTTGTAATATATATATATATATATATATATATATATATATATATATATATATATATATATATATATATATATATATATATATATATATATATATATATATATATATATATCTTGCTTTTCTATAAACCAGAACCTTTTAAGTTCTCTTTTGAACTATGTTAAATATTTATTCTCAAGAAGTGGTTTTAATAGTCTAATGGAAACAGGCCTTTCTGTTTTCGCTTGTTAATCGCTTTTTTATTCGACAAACTGATGAATTTGTGCATCAAGCGATAAAAGTGTATGTGCTTTTTTCCGAGATATTTATAAGTTTCAATGTAAAAAAACACCCGGTATATATAGAAGCTTGTTTGGTTTACGGTATTTGGCTAAATTTATTAAAATACATTTTTTATAAATTATTAGTTATATATATATATATATATATATATATATATATATATATATATATATATATATATATATATATATATATATATATCTTTATATATGTTATATATATATATGCCTTATTACTATTTGTAACGAACCGCGTTTTTTTTATATAAATATATGTATACGCAAACAAACAAAAAAAATTACACGAAACATAAAATTTCGTTTATCAATTTTTCATGTTAATGGCGTTTGTCACGAAATTTCTGTGGAATTCTGTACATATATACTCGTACTATATACATACGAGTATATATATAGTTTTTTTTTGGTAGTTGAACTAAAATAAATTCTTCGACTTTTTTGTTGGGATTATCAATTTATACAAATCTACAAAAAAAAAAAAAAATTCTTTTTGTATTCCTTTATAAAAACTGGATTCCATTTTGAGATGGATTTAGAGATAGTTATACTAGTATCAATGTCAAAAACTTTTTTTAGTTGTTGTTGTTGAATATACGTAAGTGAAACGAATGTGTTTATATGAAATGGAAGGTTTCAATAAATCAAAATGACGCTATATACACAAAATATAGTTTGTGTTTCTCTATATGCGCAAGGTATGTTAAAAGAAGTGTGCGTATAAGTGTTACACCGATGTAAAATTTTTTGAATTTTACTACTCGTGTATAGTCAATATGTTTGTATATTTCGAAATGTAGGTTACATTTAAATAAAATTATTGTATAAATTGTTGTTGGTCATTATTTCTTAATTGAAGTAAAAAAAAAATCTTGCTTGAAAGCTTGAAATCTGTTAATTAACTTTATTGCAATGGTAATGGCCTCTATTTATATGATGGACTATTAGGTAATATTTGTTTTGATACTAATAAATTTAGATGAAATATAATGGGGACATTTCGATTTTATTGATTTAAAAAAAAAAAAAAATTATTTCCGTTATCATTCAAATTTGGATGAGTTTAAATTTACACTTGCTAAAATCCCATCTAAATCATATGGAATTGTAAAATTTTACAGGTGACCGTTGTTTTGATAGAAGGCAATTATAATGATATCTATAACTTAATCAAAAATCATGTAATAGGAATTATGAGGGTAGAATCGAAAATGTCTCTCTCTTTGCATCCTTAAATTGTCGGAACCTGTGATTTTTTAAAATGTAAAAATCTGTGACGTATACGAAAATTAAAAATATTTTGAAGTCCTTATCGATATATGTACTTGTTAATGTGTGATTTAACTCTTGACTATACTTTTATATAAAAAAGTTGTGAAGTCGTACTGATAGTTCGAATTAGTTGTTATAAGTTTATTTTAAAAATAATAGTTTTACTTTAATAACATATCATCGGGTATGTCAATATTAACAATGCCTAATTACGCAAATTTATTACTCCCTGCAAAATATTCCCTTAATGATTTCAAAAATGTTAATTGATTTATGTTGATGAATATCAACAAAATTTCAATCGTAAATATTGTTTGGCAATTTATTGTGTAATACACTTTTTCATAAAGATATCGTCCCATTATGATTGATGAGGTAAATTTTTGTGGATTTTGAAAACTCGAAATTAAATAAATATAATTTAAAATAGTGTGTTTTGCATAATTCTTCTAAACAGGGTTTCTCCGAAATCCAATTTGATTTTTTTAGTTCCTTGGACAGTTCTGAATGTCTGTATAATTCAAATAAATTTCAAATGATACTATTTTTTCTAATTTTAGACAACTACGTGTGATATACTTTTGTGATATTTTTTTTTTCTAATTCTTCTTAAATAATATACTTTTTTGCAATTTTCTTACAAATATAATTCAAATTATCCTTAAAATCTAGTTTCTTATCTAACAACATTTCCAAGTATTTAATGCAGTAAACTTGTTCAATCTTTTCACTGTCAATTGAAATATCTACAACAAGCGTTCCATTTATACAAATACATTTAGTTTTTTCTATATTTAATTTTAGTTTATTCATTTTAAACCATGTCGCTATTTCTTTTAATTACCTATTAATCGTAATACACATACTTCTATACTGAGTCCCCAAGCACGAAAAATAAAGAATTATCAGCAAATAGAAACAATAGCAAAACAGTTGTAAACATGATCCATAATGCTAACGGAAACAGAGCATTTCTTAATGCATGGGATTTAAGCGATGAGTTCGAGACGGCAGCTAAACTAGCAGAAATCGTATGTGAATCAATCGATTTGGCAAAAACCTTGTATGACACAAACGTTTATGCAGTAGTTTCGGATAATGCGAACAATATGATAAGAATGGACAAAAATGTCAATCATATCGATTGGCATTCAACTTGCAATATGGAAAACGTGGAATCTTCTCTTAATGGAATATCCGGAACTTTTCAAATTGGCCTTAAAAATTTTAAACCTCCCTGCATCATGTGCTCAGATAGAGCGGATCTTTTTAAACTGGGGACAAATACCTTAATCAGAAAATGGTCAATACACCGATGAAGATAGCGATTATGATTGATTGATTTTTTTTTGTAAATAAAATTAAGATATTTTAGTAGGTTTGAAGAATTATTGATTATATTTAAACACAAACTATTAATTTTTTCACATGCAAATTTAATGCCATCTATTTACGTTTGCTAAAAACACAACTTTCGAAAAAAATATTTTACTTTATTTACATATTTTACATTATTTCCTTTTTTTAGGTTAAAATTCAAAAGTAAAATTATAAGTTTTTACACTTCAACACATTTTGTATCCATGTTATCTGATCTCCAGTTTATGCATACACATATTTTTACATATTTTGGTGACCTATAAAATAGCACTAAATAGAATACAGTTTTACCATAACTTACTAGAATGAAGTGTCTAGAATGAGAATCTGTATCCTAATTAAATTAAAGGTTTCTAATAATACTATAATGCATCATCATCTACATTATTTAAATGCGTTTCACTAAGACAAATCATTTCAAAATGTTTTTCCAAGCTAACTATTTGAAGTTCACTAAAGTTGTTAATTAAACCTTGAGCATTTAAATAAATCACTTCAATTGTTTTTGATTGCTAATAAATTGTTTTATCAGCTTCAGTTTTGATTTTTCTTTAGAAGATCGTGGACATTCTATACTTCTCGTATCATGATGGACATCCAAATCAGCTAAATTTGCTTTAGCTCTTTGGCAATTTAAACATCTAGTTATGTCACATCTGCAGTTAAGCGGTACATGATTCTTCTCACCACACTTATAGCAGCATGAACCAGTCGTATAGTTTTTAGCCGAATGATTGAATCCTAAACATTTAAAACATTGATCATTCAGGTGAATTATGATGTTTTTAATAAATTTGGAAACTGATTTTGAATAGTGTCGATGCTGACTTTGAAACAAAAATTAGAAAAACTGGAGTAGTTGAATAAGCACTAGAACACTTGTGGTTTCAAAATTTTAAATTTTATGTATTTGGAATATATGAAAGTGAGTCAAAATTTAAAAAAAAATTATCGTTGTCCTTTGTAAACACTGAATGAAAATACCAGAATAATTTTAAAATATATAGAATCTGCTTTTTCATAAGGATCCCCTTAGGAAGCATTTTCTCTAGAAATTAAAACTACATGTATATTATATATATAAATATATATATATATATATATATATATATATATATATATATATATATATATATATATACGTGTAAAACTGTAAACCTTGAAGTTGAACTATTTGCACAAATGAGCACATGACCATAACTTTGAAATTATATATTATATATAGTAACCCTTAATATAATATAAACATATTTCAAGATGTTACATTTATTTATGAAATACAAATAATAAATTTAATTTTGTTATGTCTCAATTTTTTTTCGGTTCCCAAACCAATCAAAATGTACATCCATAAAACAAATAATTTGAATCATATGGCGCCCTAACCTTAAAATCATCGAACCGCGAAATATATAACATTCTTATATATCATATATAATAATAGTTTAGTCTGTATATATATACGGCTTAATTAATAGAAAATGGTTAATGGTTGGTTCTCACATATGTTTGAGGTTTTCATAATTGTTATGAAACAATTATGTTCATAATGATTATCTCGAATAATATAATATGGATATATATATATATATATATATATATATATATATATATATATATAATATATATATATATATATATATATATATATATATATATATATATATATATATATATATATATATATATATTTATATATATATTTAAGAATCGTAGATTTCATTTAAATTTTCACAATATTTAATTAGCTTAAAAATATGTTTAATATTTAAAGGTAAGCGTATAGGTCATACCATGTCTGAATTTCGTGAAAATACTCGAAGTTGTTTTTATTTATGTATTTTTGCTTATACAAAAATCATATATTTTTCAAAAAATCCTAACGAAAACATAATATCACGCCACTTAAAAAAAAAAAAAAAATATTCCAGTGTAACTCTTAAATTTAAATACAATAAAGATGGACACTGATTATGGGTCATGATGCTTGACTATTTGAATATCAGTAGATATATTATGCTGTAAATAATTCTATAGCTTTATAAAAATCAGTTAAAATATTACTTTTTAACTCCGTTGTATAGAATATTTAATTTTGCTCGTTTGTGTATAATTTTATATTTTTTTTAAATGGTCTTGAACTTAACGTTTAAGACGGTGTGCAACCTTATCCTTTAAATTTCAGATTAATATTAAAAAAATTATTTGAAATATTTCATGCTGTAGAATATTTTCACTCAAGATATATTTTTATTATCTTGTGGAACTTGTTTTGATTTACTCTGGAGGCATGTTAAACGCGACCAAAGTTCCTTAAAAGTTTAAGTATACGAATTAGTACGTAGGCAATTATACTCGACGTATTTCATATATACGTAACACGAAAAAGTTGATTAACATCTACTTTCATCGTTTTTAATATATTTCAACAACTGAGTACTGTCAAATATATACATTTCATCGCCGCGTAGTTCTATCTTGGTGTAACCACCAACTTTTATATTTTAAGATAAATTTGTGAAGATTGAAACCATATATAATCATACACTTTTTTACATGTAGGTCCCTTATACTTGAACTAAACGATACATTAAGATTTGTTGTTAGATGTAAGTAAACTTTTTTTTCCGAGAATTTAAAGAAAACTAAAAAAACTGTGAACTTTGAAATAAAAGTAGGTGTAAAGTAGGTGTAGTAGAGATTTTCTTATCGTATATATGAACTTATATATGAGATATAAAGTTCATATATACGATAAAATACATTTAATTAAAGTAATTTATCAGATATATGTTTATTGGTATGTGATTTGGTCTAGATGACATATATTTGAGATTGACAAGAACAAATTTAGTTATGAACATCATTTTTTTTGTGACTGAACCCTGCAATCGTTTCTGGGGCCGAAGCACACCCAACTCTTTCGTGGTTAATTTTTAACATCCTACCTTACGCCTTCACCAGCCAAATCGAGGACGCACGAATAAAGGTTTGATTTTAAATCCATCTGCATTGCTCCAGCCAGCCTGTACTGATATGAACGATGGTTCGACCCATGGATTCTGCACTCCCACAGGGGGTCATAGTTGTGTTCATCGTCATCACCAATCGTAATCAGTTGATGAAACATTCCTTTTGTTTCCCTCCCCCGTTGGGATTTGAACCCGGTACCTCCCGTCCCAAACACCGCAGCTTTAACCACTGAGCCAATTGCTCGATCATTTACATACTTTGTTTAAGATATTTAATTGTTTCCGGTTTTTTATTTTATGTAGGGTCGCTAAATCACCCTCCTCACAGTATATGTGCCCACGAAATTTTTATTTAAACCGTCATTATTCAATTTAACTCCTTTCTTTAACTTTGGTTTATGCAGATCGAGCTATGTTAAAATGCCAAAAACTGGTTTAAGGCGATCGATTGACACTGATTGCTGTTTTACGTTTTAATCAATTTTTGGAAATAGGAGGCTTTGGCCATAGATTAGGTATGCTGAGATGCATTTAAGATCGTTTTTGAGTGATGCTCTAATGTCCAGCAAAATGATAGGTACCTCACAGTTCCAATTTTTGGTATTACTCTTAGCTCTAAGTGCAGTTTTTAAGGTTTTAAGGAAGCACCCTACCCTACCGTTTGCTTGCTGATGGTAACCTGTAGTCCAAACCCTGTGTGAACCTAGAATTTGTGTTAGCTCAGTGAAGAGTTTAGACTCAAGTTGGCTTCCTTGGTCCGTCGTTATTTCAAGAGGCACGCCAAGCCTTGATATATATTGTTTGATAAATGACCTAGTAAATATTGAAGTGATCATATCGGGAATGGGATATGCCTACAATAACGCGTTTTGTATTAACCTCATCAGTTGAAATAATACAATTTTAATCGAAAGATTTAGTTGGATTACCGCCTATTCCATCTCGGAATGCAATTTTAGAACCTATTCGACCTCTACCTATTTTTTACATCTTTTTCTGAGTATTCTAGATGTGAAGCTCTGGTCTGGGTTCAGTAGAAAAAGTAAACAATGTTCACAATATATATGATCAGGATACTCATCAACTTCGATAATTCATTCTGTAGTTTTACTACTGGCCAAGTTTTATATTAAGATTAACAGGTTTGCTGCACATCTTTTTCTGAGAAAACTGATGTAACGTAAGATTTTCCAATATACAATAGTCTTGGATCAAAGCTTGACAGCAGCTTTGAAAGCGATATTGGCTGTTTTAATTTGGTTTGGTATAAGGATACGGATTATGGCTTCCATTTTTTGTGACGAAATTTTTGTGCTGATGGCTCTATAACACTATATTTGAAAAAACTTGACTTGAGTTCAAATAAATTTATTGGCGTAATGAACGCTTTGCTTTTTTAGCTTTCCCTTTGATTTTAATAAGTTTGTAGAGATTTGAAATAGTATTTATTATTTTTAGAAGACCCTATTTTGACACTTCTTAGTTATACAGGATAAAATGTTTTTTCCCGTTACTAAACAAAATTCAATCACAATTTAAAAAATGGAATAGACCCTATAGTTTTTAAATTTAAAGCAGGGAAATACAGTTTTCTAAAGAAACGTTATAACGTATAGACAGTAAGTGTTGCTTTAGTAAATAAAAACATTTTTTATAATTTAGATTTATCAATTAGATCATTAGTTTTTCATCGTATATATTCGTAAATTGTTATATATTCGTAATCGCCGTAATGTATGTGTCCTTTAGTTCCAAGAGCACTTTACGCATTATATATATATATATATATATATATATATATATATATATATATATATATATATATATATATATATATATATATATATTAATATAATTTTTTGTAACGTTTATTTAAATAGCTAAACTACCTACCGCATAAATACATTTTTTAATTATTCACTTTGTAATGACGATTTGCTCGTAAATTGGTATGCGATTAGATTAACTGTGCGGTATTCAACAGAACCGTAACTAACAAATTCGAACCGAAACGAACACAAATTTTAATTAGAAAAGAATCCACCATAATATTCAAAACAAAATACTATTAGCATTTTGCAATTAGCATTTGTTGGTATCTTGATTGTTGTTGCATTATTTATATATTTCTTATCACTATATATATATTTCACATTTTACAAAAACTAGTTTTCACGTAACGACTAACGATGCTATAAAAAGACAAGACGGCAGAAGAAATCATTTTTAAGACAAGTCTAAAATTTATTATAACGACATTTATGTCAATTTAATTATGTGACATAAAATATGTTATTTATGATCATCAATTATAATCATAATAATTTATCGAAAAATCTTTAATACATGTATATATATATATATATATATATATATATATATATATATATATATATATATATATATATATATATATATATATATATATCCATGTTTTTGTTGTTTAGCAATTTACATTTCTTTTCGTTTGTTTGATTATTATATGCTAGTTATAGATTTCTGATTAGTAATTGTGGCTAATTTTGATTTATGATTTTTAATTTTTCTTTTCAAATATGAGTGAGAGCAAAAAATTAATAAACATTTATTTATAATATAGGAGATACGCGTGTGTATGAAATTTAAAACGTTAATATATTTTTAAATCTTTAGTCACTGTGTTACGAAAAAAATAAATTAAAATCATAAACTTTGGATCAATCATTCAACAACATGATTATTTAAAATAATTTTTTTTTTTTAAAATAACAAAAATATTAATGTCATTATTTATTTATTTTCATTTTTCCAAAATACATATAAAGGAAAACACAAAAAAAAAATTGTTAAATAAACTTTTCTGCGCGCGATCTCTAATTTTGTTGTCTTAAATTAAAAAAAAAAAACTTAATTTATTTTTAAATTTAAACAAAAAAAAAAAAAAGTTAAAAAATCTAAGAAAAGTTAGAAAAAATAAATTACAGTATTTATTTTATCTAGTTTTAATTACGTTTAGTTAAAATTTTGTTGCTGATGAAGAAAGCAGCTGACATACAGCGTTTTTTTTTTACTTAATTTTGTTATCCGTTTTACAATTTTTGCTTTGCTCGGTTATTTTTAAAATAATTTAAATTACTGAATAGTTTCACTGTTTACTATATATTATGTTTGATGAACGCGAGTTAAAGTGCCGTCGCTTGATGTGATAATTAAAAACTGTTTGAGTTCATAAAAAAAATTGAATTACGTATAAGAGTGAAGATCTGTTAGTTTTTATGATTTTGTGATTTTAATTTAGTTGATTGAAAATTTACCCTATTTCCTACTATATACAAGTGTATCTACACTCTAAATGGTAAATTCAATTTTTATATTGTTTATGTAATATACACATATGTGGTTTTCCTGTTTTTATTGTCCTTTAATATACATAAAAATAACAAATATTATTCTCCCTTCGTATATTTTCAATTTGACTTGGACATTCATTCATTTTGAATTTTGAAATTCAATTTACAAATAAAAAACGTATAAAAGCATCAACCCCTTTCATAAATATAGACATATATATATATAAGCTTAGTTTAATTAAATCAAAATATAAAATATTTAATTAACGTGAAAACAGGCCGACAGACAGATAAAACATTAAAAATGGATATACACATATAATTAAGTAATATATATATATATATATATATATATATATATATATATATATATATATATATATATATATATATATTTATATATATATATATATATATATATATATATATATATATATATATATATATATATATATATATATAATATATATATTTTAAAATAAAGACCTCAAGCAAAGTTTTTGGTCATGTTTCGTAACGCATGAAAATGAACATTAAATCACATATATTGTAGTGATCATATATTGTAGATAAGACAAAAATTAAAAAAATTATATTTTCTATAAATTAATTTTGAAATAATATATACGCATGTTATATATCACCCGCGGTGCATTAATTTATATTTATACAAAAAATATCCAAAATGAAAAATTTTTTGGAAGCAAAAAGGCCACAAAACAAAATGGTTAACAAACCAAAAAAAAAAAGAAAAAAACTTAAAATGATATTCATGTTTTACATAGAAATACAAAACTTTCATATATAAACGAACAATCGCAGTATGACGTCTTAAACATGTATTTTAGATAAAAATCTGATAAATGTTTTAACATTTATTCATATATACATAATCGTATGTTAGTAAATATTACGTAAAAAAAATGTTTGTTGAAATTTATGGAATTGAGGAGAAAATGTTAAAATATGCAATAAAGTAATTGATTTAGCATCGTTAAAATATTTAATATAAGTAAATAAGCGTTTAACATTTTGTTTAATAAATCTTAATTTGACCCCTAGGGTTAAGTATACTATATAGTTTCAATTTAATCTTGTACCATCTTTTCTGACGCATTACGTAATAAGAAATGTTTAATTGAAATACATATTAGGTAAAATCAAGCGTCTTCGCTTCGATTTTAGGACTTGGCTTTTTAAGGACCTCCGCTAGCAAATGCGTTAGACAAATTATATGAGTATAGCAGAAATGGTTTAATTATGTGTCTTTTTTAATTTTTAGCAAATATGTCTTCTATTTTTCACTTTGCCCAAACACGTTTACCAAAGACAATAGTAGTTTAGTGTGGTTTAAATCAAAGAAATGTGGAACAAAGTGGAATAAATGATCCCTGTGAATTTCTAAAAAACTCGATGTCCCAAAAAGAGAAGACCATGTTTTCTAAGGCTTAACGTAGCTTTACAGTTGAGATGACTTCTACGATCTTTGGGTCGCAGGAAAAAAAGGCTGTTTTGAATTTCAAAGCAGTCGATAACCATATTAACCCAAAGATAACGACACATTTTATAATCATTTAAAGGATCCGATGGGATCAATACCAAAACACGACGACAGAATAAAAATTAGTGACTTTACTGCTAGAGCTGGCAAAAAATCAAACTTACTGATGTGAAAATAAAGATTTATATTCCCGACATGAACTTGTGGCCGATAATGAGGAAATAATTTGCGTTCGTACTTGCTCTCTTAGTATCTGTGTAGCATATTTCCTCATAGAAACCTCCACTTCGAAACATAGACCCACCTGCGTAAGACATTTAAAAATTGACACTGAGTTTATTGCTGTAAGTGACTGTTTTGACAATATATTTGTCTATATAGACAAGCCCAAATACATTTAGCAATGCGGCACGGAACTACAAAGAATTTTTAACTAGTATAAGAGATCGGCTAAGCGAATTTATTAACAAAAAAAGCTTGAATGCTTTAAGGGCTTGTTTAAATGCGTCTTGCAACTGCATCAGAACTAAATCGTGCTCCTGGAGTTGATTGCATTAATTCCGAGCTCTTTATATTCGGATTAGATACTTTGTGGAAATATCTTTTAAACATTATTTGTAAAGCAATGTTATGTCTAATGAATGAAAATGGCTATTTAAGTTCATTTCTTTAAGACAGGAAATAGCTGGACAGGAAAATGCAAAAAATGCAACATATTGCTCTTAGTTGCATGACGTACAGAATAGTTTTGCAAAATGTTACACTAGTCAAGTTTTTAGCTGAGGATCATAATTTTTATAATATAACAAAATATTCCGAGACGTCGATCAGTTGATTTTTTTCCTCCTGGCGATAGAACTCATAAGTGAGTACTGAAAAGTTTTACTAGTAGT
>OY744475.1:144280982-144340821 GCA_963556175.1 Tipula confusa | reverse complement strand
ATTATTGCAATTTTAAAATCTATCAAACTCGAGTGTATTAGCTCTAAAAATAGAGTAATATTTTTGCAATTTTGGTTAAAAATATTCCAATATTAAATTAGGCTTCCCGATAAAGCCATTTTGTAGGTAAACTAGTCATAAAATATGACCGACTTCAGGAGGATAAAACACCTTCTTTATTGATCTCTTCCAATAACTATTACCAGCTGTAATTAAAAACTTACAACATGATTAACAGTCATAAATAAATCTAATACATATATTCAAAATATTTAATTAATTAAAAATATTTTAAATGTATTAGGGTTCAAATTCCCAGAAAAAAACTTTACTTCGCTCAACCGTTTAAAATATCAGATAATAGATTAAGTCAAATATTGAATTTTTTATATTTTTAAGAAGCTTGACCTATGCCTTTTTATACACATAAGATTACCATGCATGAGAGAAAGTCAATGATCTCATGATATACCATAACGTTCTTCATAGATTAATCTAAATATCGGTACATTTATTTTCATAAGAAATTTTCAATTTTTATGTTGTATATATTCGTTTTTGTTTGTAACATATATTCATATATATGAAATAGAAATCTCTATTATGGTTCGTTTTTATTTTGTATAAAGTTCATGCTGGGGCAAGTTAAATAATATCACTTTAACAAATATCGAAATAGTAGAAAAAACTAGAATTTCCAGTTCAGTTAGAATGCAAATTAAAATATTTAAATATTTTGCTATATAAACACTATACATACACATAATATATATATATATATATATATATATATATATATATATATATATATATATATATATATATATATATATATATATATATATATATATATATATATATATATATATATATAATTACATAACGAGTTGAAAACACATTTATTTTGGATATCATTTCCTGGATATGTTTTTTTATAAAAACATATTTTTTATTTGTTGTTATAATGAATTTTCGCGCACTCATTGTTTATATACTCGCGAGTCCATCGTGTTTACATATTAAGTATGAAAATCAATACAAAACTATAAAAAGTTTGTATATTATTTTTCCAATCTTTTTCGCCGTCTATATATATGTATATACATGTATATATGTTGTTATCTTTTTTAAGTTTCAATGTTATACGGTGTTTTGTTAAAAATTACTTTAATGGGTTTTCGTTTAGCCTATTAAACTACGATTATTACTCTGTATATTGTATATATGTATATATCATAACTTCCCATTTCAAATATCCATAAAAAAAATGTTTGTATAATAAAATAAAGTCTCGTGCACTCATTTTCACTAAAATCATAACAAATATATAAAAAAGTCATCAATCTTCATCATCATTACAATCATTAAATTTTGCTAGAAATCATGAATGAAATTGATAATGTTCTCGTAGGTATATATAGTATTTGAAAATACCTGCGAGATTTTTTTGTATATTTTACGGCACTACCATATAATATTTTAACTATTTGTTAGGCACTTATTATATTATGTCTTTAATTGTCTAACGACATATTTAAAACAAAATAGTGTGATATATCGTTAAAATTAGAGTTCTATATTTAGATCTTATATAATAGTATTTTATATATATATTAATATAATTATTGTATATACAAGTCTATTAAAAAGTAACAAAATTATAAATCGTAAATTTTATTTTTTCCCGAAATAATTTTATGATGGGAAAATATAAATTATTAGTGATATTAATATATCATTAAAATATATGATATAAAGTAGACAAAAATACTATGATATGTTATATATATATGCAATATAAAAAAAATATTTTTTAATCGCGCAAATTGTTAAAAAATTAACTGGGAATAATAAAAACGAATAATATATATATATATATATATATATATATATATATATATATATATATATATATATATATATATATATATATATATATATAATTTTTAAATATACATAAAAACGATATGGTATTAAATATTTACATTTTCCAAAATAATTTAGATTTTTTTCTGTATTTAAAGACAGTTAATTTTTTAATATAATATACCTACACTAATGATATTTTTACTTTGAATCAAATAAAAAAAAATTCTACATTTTTTTTTATAATCGGATTAAAATAAAAAATCGTTTTTTTCGTCATCTTTAAGTAACCAACAATGTCCACTTGTGTTTATATTTTAGTTACTTTTTGTATTTATTTTTATATATATGAATATCATAATAACTATATATAATATACATTTTTTCAACTTCAAAAAGAATTCAAAAATAAATTCAACCACACCTTCTCTATATGCCATGTATATATGTATATATGTGTATAAAAAAAACTACTTTACAATTTATTTTTTAATAATAGTGTTGTATTTGAAGTTTATTTTCAACAACACACAAAAGAAATATCTAAAAATAAAATTAAAAAATATGGCCGACATAAAAATAGTTTTTTTTTTTTTTTTTTAATCTTATGCATGTGTATTATACATTTATTTTTTCAGCATTCCATTAAGGGACGGATTATAATATTCTGCTTACAGACAATTATATATTTTAGTTATATCGTATTAATTTTTCATCCGATTTTTAATTTCATTTTCATGATATATTATATAAAAACAAAAGATGCGATATCGTAAATGAGCGGTTATTGATCTATGATAACGGAGATGCTATCGTTTAAATAATAAAAAATAATAATCCGTATGTTAAACATTTATGTAAATCCACAGTTAGTTTAGTTTTTTTTTAGTTTTAACTTAAAATCTTCTCGTAACTGTAAAATGATCAAAGCAATACAAAACAAAACTATTTTTGTGTTGTTCTTGCATAAAATAAGTTCTTTCCACAGAATTCTTATACCAAAACTATACATGTATGTGGCTTGCATAATTTTTATAAATGTCAGTAGTGTATATACACACACTGTGTGTCATGGCAAAATTACATAATTCTACGAATTTGTTATTTGCGGTTTTGCAAAAAAAAAAAAAACAGTTTTTGTACAAGTAAAAATTACAGTTGCGCAAAAAAATTTGTTATTTGACTTTAAAGTTATAATTTAAAAAATTATTTCAATTTTGTTATAGAAATTAATCCAGTTCCATTTTTAATCCATAAATATTGAAATTAAGGTCAATACTTTGATTATATTTGTTGACGCGGTTAAGACTACTACGGTAACATGCCTTGGTCTCTAGCTCAACTTCCGCCGTTATCAAACAAAATCAAAAAAAGTAACTTTGACAAACTGTTTATAATAGGCAAAATTTCTTAAAGTACTTGGAAACAAGCAGGGTTACAAAACCAAATCTGTTTAACCTTTGTCATTAAATTGTGGGGAAATAATCAATGATTTTATTTTTTTTAACAGTACCCTAAACAAACTTCAAACGTTTACATATACTTGTAAATAAAACATTAATTTTGACAGCTACCGATAAGTTTTTATTTATTACATATAAGTAGTAGACATAAAATTGAATGATTTAAGGCAGTTTGGCAACCACTAAAATATCTATAATATTGATTTAGTTAATTCATCACTGAGTAATTATCGTTAAACAAATATGTACTGAGAAATGGGAAAAGCTCCATAAGAGCAATATTTCTAATTCATATTTCATAATATTTTTGGTTTTTTGCCAAACACGGAATCATTTATTTCCATCTGCAATGTAGTATTCGCAAAAAGCTCCATTATAGTTGTGTTTCTTACATCTGTAATGTCGGCTCGATTTATATTATACCATTGAATTGTATCTTGTAAAATCCAAAAATTCTGATGGTATTCATTTTCATTCTTACTAAGAAAATATTGCACATAACGCAAAACTGGGTTTAATACTGAAGCATAATATATAATACGTGGTATTTATCAAAAATATTGCAAAGATATGACAAATTGCGTAACCATATTTGGTTTTAAAATATTGTTTAAAATAAACTTTTTGATCTTGCGTACGCTACTGGCTATTGTGGACATATTTTCATTTCATAGATTTTGAACATATCTGCATATAGTAGCCAGTAACTTGAACTGTTTCGTTGAATTTCAGTTCTTTTTATACTGAAACTCTGGCTTTCGAGTTTTGAATAACATGATTCGACTAAAAGCATGGCCCGAAATACGCTTTTACTTACTGATCCTGATTACTTTCATATAATATATATATATATATATATATATATATATATATATATATATATATATATATATATATATATATATATATATATGTATATATATATATATATATATATATATATATATATATATATATATATATATATATATATATATATATATATATGTTTTAGTAAAAATGACTTTTATCTGCAGTTCCCGTTGGTCAACTTAAAAATCGGTGAAGTAATATTTGTTATCATAGATCATAGTTCTCAGTACAATATTTTAACAGCTTTTAGTATATATAACTAATATATGGTTAATCAGTATTTATTCTAGTATGTCCTGCAATATAATTTTAATTTGTTTGTTTGCTTCGTCGTGATGGCTCCTATAGTTGTTCTAGTATGCTTTTAGTGTTACTGTAGGTGCCTTGTTCTGGATATGTCTCAGACATGTCCACTAGCAACATAGCTTAAAAGTTATCGTACATTGCTCCTTACTATACATCAATACTAAGTTGTGCCATGATGGCACATTTTTGCGGTTAAATTATCATACTATTTTATACCATCACATAGGGTTCAATTGAATATCCATCTGCACATTGCATTATTCCAGCCAGCCTCTATTGGTAAAGACAATGTTTCTGCTCATGGATTATGCACCCAACAGGGTATCATAATTTGTGCTCATTGTCATCACAGATCGCAATCAAGTGATAAAAAAGCCCTCTCGTTGGGATTTGAACCCGGTACCTCCTAAACCAAACACTGCGATCGCTGGTAAGTGCACTTTCATAACCTTGTCTCTCTAGTTTAGCCCTTTTCATATTTATACGGGTCACGATATGGAACATTAAATTTACGAGAGGTAGATAGCCGTGGCTGGTCCCCCACTTCATTTTAAGAACACTAACTTTCCTTCTTTATCGTTATGTGGTCTCTTATGAGAACCGTCAAACTTTATGCTTTTGTTTTATGATTTTTGGCCATAATATTTACTTGTCTAATGTCGATTTCAGATTCGTCACTAACATTTTGAGCTATAAGTATTTTATTCTATAAAATGCTCTTTGGATTATAGGTAAAATTTAATTTTCGGAGTCGGATTTTTGGTCTACCACTAAATTCAATTCTGGTTTATTGAATCTGTCTATGTAAGGCATCAGATCATTTTTTGAGGTAGAGGTCCGCAAGGAAGCATTATCGGTCAAATTTTAAACTGACTGCCTATTAAAAAAACACCGAACAGTTTCAACACGCAAGCACTGCAAGAATTTTTTACTCATGCGAATGCAACTTTGTTTCGTTTACCGTAATTTTTGTACTGAAATTCAAACCAGGTCTTTTTCCAAAACTATAACAAAAACCGATTTTATTCCATTCTTTTATTCACGAATATCCATGTTTTACCGGATTTCTTTTTTGTTAGTACGTTCGGACTATAGAGTAAAGAGAATCCGAATTCCAAATAATGCCGTTAATAATGTCGACTTTTAAATCGGTTTGGGCTGTAAACCACTGAATCTGGATGCATAAGTTTTATATTTATACTTCAACAGACTATGTTGGTCTCAACTCTAATTTGTGGCATGAAAAACAGTTTCTTAACTGACAAAATATCAAATCTACTACGTATTACGTGTACTTTTATTTTCTCTTCGAATAATTCATCATTACTACATATAGTATTAATGAAAACGCAAGGGATTAGCACGATCCCACAAATGATCATTAATTCACATATTAAAACCTATAGTTATGCTCTAATCTGATGTTACACAATGTCATAGCGTTTCCTTTATCGAATTTTTCGTCGTTTATTTTTCATGCCACCTTATTATAATGTGACTTTATTTCGTATACAATGTAATTAACAAATTAATATTTGAAACCCATTAATATTTGAAACCCATTCAAAATTAGTTCCATATAATCGCCCAATATGCGATTTTTTAAAATAGTAACCTTTTGTATATATTTTTAAAGATTACTTATCATACTCCTAAATAGTTAAAATCACTTAACTCGGCGAATTGAAAAGTGAACACACGAGAACGGTAATTTAAAGTTAATTATGCTTTGGTAAACTTGTTAAATTTACATCCGCAATTTCAAGGAAAAAAATTGAAAAAATTCAAAACTTACGTAAATTAAATTCAAAGTTAAATTAACCGAATAGCCACTTGAAGTCGATTTATTATTTAAGTCTCTGTTCCATTATGAAACATTGTTGTACAACAAATTTTTGTAGGAGAATCAAAACGAGACAAGAAACAAATAAAAAATTGAGTGAGTGAGAGTAACAAAGACAGTTTTTTTATATTTTTTTCAGCTTCATTTTATAGCTAAAGTTAGACATCTTTGGTTAACATATAACCAATACAATTCATAATTTTTATGAAAACTTACTATAATAAAAATAAACTTAGCCCAATTATTTAATTTTTTGCTGTAATCTATAATATGAGTAAACATTTAATTTATTACATTCCGCAAAAAAATAAACAAAAAAAAAAAATTAAAAAAATATAATTGTGAGTGTGAAAAATATTTCTCATCGAGACATAAATTTTACGTAGATATATTAAATTTTGCTATAAAAATACTCTACTCGATACTTTTTATAGCAACTTATAGCAACACAAATCTCAAATGTTAACATTTTCGCAACATTATTTTGTTTTTAACAAAATCACTAACAAAGTTGTGATGGAAAATTTGGTGAACTTCACTTCCCTAGCAAAACTATATCTATATGATTTGTTTGTCCCGTTCTGGTTCACCAAAAAAAAAAAATGGTTGTATATAAAGATTTCATAATGGAAAAAAGGCTTTACAAAGACTAAAATTTTATGGTAAACACAAATACACAAATTATGATTTTTTAAGTAACAAAATTAGACTTTTCTATTGTTAACTAAATTAATTAAATAAATAATGTCACTATAATTTACAGCGGGAAGTAACGCAGATTTACAATTCGTACGAATATGGATGCATATATGTACTTTAAAAAAAATAGAATATTATTTTTTGGAAACAGTAATATTAGAAAAAGAAAGTATGTTGAAAATATACTGCAAGAGAAACTGAGCAGTTAGCCAAAAATGTAAAATTGAAACCACTGATTTATTCCATTTACTGCTATATTTTTTACTGAACTCAAGTACAAAGTATATTTCAAACTGAAGTTGTTGCTAGAATTTTATAAATCTTTGAACATAAAAGGTTTAAATTAAAGAAAAAACCTTGAAGTTTAATTTAAATTTTACAAAATGATTTCGAAGTTGACAAAAATGAAGAGAGAAATTAATTTATGTGGTCGCTTAATTAAAAAAAAATAAGATATTTCATAATCTGAATTTGATATAATATGATAATGCATTTTGGGACAAAAATATGATTTAAAATATTTCATAACCAATCTCACATACCCAAAAAAATATGTTAAAATTGAATTATGTTAATTGTACACATAAATTATGACATTTTGAGATCATTAAAAATTGTGACCATTGAAATTTTTATCTTGTATAACGTCCTATTAAATAAATCAAATCAAAACAACCAGCGTTCAACGATTAAAATGAGCGTAAGATTTATTGATTAACATCATCATATATTTATTTCAAAGTCAACACTAAAAGAAACCAAAACATTTTAGTTTATGGGTTTGGTATATTATATATGTCCAGTGGTGGATCATATATAAATTTTAACTTCACTAATTTTATCGTTTTGGATATTTGTTTTTGTGCACAGTTGGTATTATTACTATACATTATATTACCTTCATGGCCACACACGATTGTGATCATGCAATCGGATATGTGGAGATTTAATCTAAAAAATTGCATTTTTTCTAGACGTACTTACAAACATTTTTTCAAATTTAGTTGCTTTATTATTCGTTTGTATCGTACCGCGCGTCGGTCTATCAAGATAATTAAATCAACCAATTAAAAATCTGTAAACTAAATACATATACATAAATATTCAATTACAAAATAACACTTTGAAAACTATGTGCACACACGCATATATATATATATATATATATATATATATATATATATATATATATATATATATATATATATATATATATATATATATATATATATATATAAAGCCGCAACATGGCTTTTGACATTTTATAATATTTTTCGTTTACAAATACGACAAGATAAAAAATTGTTTTAAGTGGATTTTAAACTTTGAAGACAACGAGAAATGTTGATTCATTACGACAGTATTATACTTATATATATGCTAACTTATATAACATACAATTTAGAAAAAAAATTATTTTAAGGGACTTTTAAAATTTATTTTCTAAATATATATTGCTATCTTTATATATATATATATATATATATATATATATATATATATATATATATATATATATATATAAATATATATATATATATATATATATATATATATATATATATATATATATATATATTTATTTATATATATATATATATATATATATATATATATATATATATATATATATATATATACAGATGGAAAGATGCCGGGTATGGTAAAAATCAAATAGAATTTATATTATAATTAGAGTACTTGACAGCACAGCAACTGCGTGAAGAAGAAAAACTTTTTAATTTATTTTAGCATTCAAATGAAATTTTATACTATTTTTATGCCAAGACATTTCCTCCAAAAACGAAAGATATTTTCTTATAGTACAAGGGGTACTAATTTAGAAAATGTTTCAGTTTTCCATAAATTTAATTTTGAGTAGCACCCGTTATATGTGTATAGACATAGATATTTTATGTAAATTACTTTCTCTCTCGGAATAGAAAAAAAATATGGCAACTATGAAAAACACCAAAAAACAAGAAAACAAAATAAAAAAAAACAAATCATGAAAATGAGGGTGGATGCTATGTATACTATTAAACAACAACAAAAAAATGTTTATGTATATAAATTTAACCCTTGGGATTACATGATGAAAATTTATTTTCCAAAAAAATAAAAATAAAATGAAAACGACAAAAAGAAAACTAAACACACACACACACACACACCAAAAATAAAAATATTATAACAAAGTGAAATTCAGTTGATTTTCTGGTTTATACTTTTTTTGAGTGAAAATATACGAAAATTGTATGTATAAAATGGAAAATTGTGCTGTGTGTGCGGAGAACAAAAAAATACACAAAAAAGGGAATTTTATTATACATGTACCGAGTATTATAGAGAGTATAGGGGGGAGGACTATTTTGGTTTATTTTCCGGTTATATTTAGAAATGTATATAGAACCAGAGTTTATATATATTATTATTTGAGACGAGAATGAAATGAAAATTGATGTTATATGATAATGAAGAGATTTTCTTGTTTATTCCGTATAATGTTATGTATTTTCTATTTTCAAGTTGTTGGCGTATATATTTATATACATATAAGTTTGATAACACAAAAACCAAAATAAAAATAGAAATGAATTTTAAGAGATTAGATATTACGTTGTTTTCATTAATATATATAATAAACCATATATATATATATATATATATATATATATATATATATATATATATATATATATATATATATATATATATATATATATATATATATATATATATATATATATATATATATATATATATATATATATATATATATATATATATATATATATATATATATATATCAAGAATCTGGAACCGTTATAAAAAAATAGTTAGTTAATGTTTTAATGATAATTCACTATTTAAACTTAGTTTTTTAAAACTGACTTAAATCTGATTAGAAAACAGTTTTGCTGCAAAATATATTAAAAATATTTTCATTCTAAAAATCTGTAAAAAATTTAAAAACTCTTATTTTAAAATATTATGTAACCAACTGTTGGCCAAATATTTAGTTACTTTTGTAAATCTTTTGAACACAATTTACTTTCCAAGTGGTTATTTACTTTCCAAGTGGTTATTAATGAAGTGACTTATGAGTCGGGTGAATTTATATTTAATGAGCCTCCATAGCACCCCATTGCAATAACATCTGCTGTGAATATTTCATAAACTTATAAGGAGTATTTCGGCGTCTAAGCTAGACATTCTTGGAAAGCCTTTATTCAATATTTTTATTTTTGGGTTGTTGTAATTTTTTTTAAACTCATCCAAATTTTTTCCTTTACAGTCGAAATGGAAACTTTCCTAAATTCTTTTGATGTAAGTTTCCTTCCCGTTTGCAAAGATTTTCTTTCTATTCTAGCCGTTGTTTGTTTTTCGTTATTTTTCTATTTAAATGTTCACTTACATTCAAAATACATCGGTAGATTGCGCAAAATGTTGTACATTTTAGATGCGAAAATTTTTAAAATTCTTCAAACATTTGGTTCATTTTTAAAAATGAACATCTAGTCTAAGGAATATCTACTTGGAGGTTTCTTTATGAGTTAATATGTTCATCGTTAGGTGTTCATCGTTTTCTTATATATTTATAAGAAGTAATTTTTTACATTAATTCTTAAAATTATAAGAAGCCACTGGAAATATTTGTAGCATGATGTATAATTATACTTATATGAAATATTCGAATAGATGTAATGTTTTATAATATACTGTGGTTATTGTATAACGTTGATTAAAATCGATAATTTCACAAATATTCACTTTGTGATATGAGGTAAAATATTTATTGAAGGTCCAATAATTGTTTGCGTATTGCCCACAAACTCAAGGACTAACAATTTTCTAAAAACTCTTAACGATATAGTTTCTTAGCGATGAATTAGGCTTCTTATTAAATTTCGAGCTTCAAAAAGTGCACCTGTTATTTTCGACATTTGATTATGTCTTAAAAATGTTTGTTGGAGTTATACAATTGAAATAATAAATCCTAAACTATATTTTAATATTTAACAGATTCTTCTAAAATTTTGAAAAATCACCAACGATGTTTTTTAGAGGTTCTTTAAATGAAACAACCCATGTTAGTGTACACTAATTTCGAAAGATGATTGATTCTTCTTTGAATTATATATAGTGACAATAAAAGAGCAACTTTAATAAAAAATCACTAATTTTTGATTTGTAATTAAAGCTTTGGAGATCACAAGCAACTAACTAAAATTCTTTGGAAGCTATCTTATCAATAAGTTGCAGTCTAATATCACCAGAGGTCTAAATATATCCCAAGGTTATGTGTGCATTTAAGAGTTTTCTGTACAAAATTGGAAACATTTAATTTTTACACTTAGGTGTTAAGTTCATCAACGGAAGCTTAAGTTATCTAGGTCAAACAGAAAAGTATGTAAAATCAAAACAAAAACCCAGCAATTAAAAACTTACTTCGCATAACTAAAGCAAGTAACACGACCAATGATAGTTGAATTCAAGATCAGCCATATATATATATATATATATATATATATATATATATATATATATATATATATATATATATATAAATATATATATATATATATATATATATACATATATATATATATATATATATATATATATATATATATATATATATATATATAAATATATATATATATATATATATATATATATATATATATATATATATATATATATATATATATATATATATATATATATATATATATATATATATATATATATATATATATATATATATATATATATATATATATATATATATATATATATATATATATATATATATATAGATCTAAGTAAATTACAGTCTCATCAAAATGATAAACTTTTTTTAATATAATGCTTGCATTTTAGGTTTAGAATCAATTACGACTTGTTGTACTTGCTCTTAGTAAAAACACTTTAAACACTATAGTACATACTGAACTCATAGTAATTTTCTTGACCTCTAAACTAAGACGAAACGTTGCGGTGACTGTTTCTATTTTGCTTGAGCTTTACATTTGGAACCAATGACCACTATTTTTTATGGATACAGGGAATTTTTTTTAAAGAAAAAAGTAGCTTGACTGCCGAACCGTTTAGAGTATTATATATTTCATATAATCCACTGAACCAGACAAGATGCAAACATTCTATCATGCAAGAGAAATTATTTCTGAAAAGTCGTTTAAAAATTAAAATTGTTCCACACTCTAAATTTGTAAATTTCAAGTCACGGCACTCTGTTAAACAAAAATTTAATAGATTTTAACCATTAATACAATTTTAAAATATTATAAATCCCCTAAAAAAATATATTTTAAATTAAAATAATATGAAAGATTAAATTATTATTATTATTATTATTGCTGGATAGACAGAACGAATTTTGGCTGCTCATAAGAAATAAACGAACTAATAAAAATGAAAAAAAAAAATGTTAAGCCATTCGAATTATTAAAAGATGGTACAGTGCATATACGACTGCAGACGGGCAAACAAACGCAAAACAAACAAAACCAACAGCTAAATAATAATATAATTATAATTAATATTTATATAAAAATGATTATAACGAAAAAAAAATGTATTTTCAATTCCAATTCCACCAATTATTTTTATTTGTCTTGTATATATATTTAACTTTTTAACAATCGTTTAATGACGATCTTTAGCTTTTGAGATTATAACTTTTTTAATTTTTAAATAAGTTAAATAAGTTAAGAAAAAAGAACAAAAGATAAGAAAATTAATTTATAGAAAATGTTGTTCGTTTTAATTATTTTCTTTATTTCTTTAATGTTATAATGTATATATATATATATATATATATATATATATATATATATATATATATATATATATATATATATATATAGAGAGAGAGAGAGAGAGAGAGAGAGAGACATATAATATACTGACGTACTTTACATAAGACATCGAAACTGATTGAATTGAAATTGGTTCCAATGCACCTGTTCTAGAGCTTGTATATAGGATCATTTTTTCTTCTTTACTCTTTATCTTTTGTTAAACTCGTATGTGAAGGCAATTTGCTTTTCATTTTCTGTATTGGAAAATCAATAATTATATTTTAACTATGACTTCACGTAATGCAGCTTGCACTAACTGCACTTTGATAGATGCGACAATTTTGAATTTCTAATTTCTATAAGTTATACACACAAATGTAATTTTAATTATCTTTCTCTTATTTAAGTATTTACTTTATATATATATATATATATATATATATATATATATATATATATATATATATATATATATATATATACATATATATTTTTATATATCTATATATATATATATATATATATATATATATATATATATATATATATATATATATATATATATAAATATATATATATATATATATATATATATATATATATATATATATATATATATATATATATATTCATATATATTTAGCAAATTTTCAAGTGGTGACAAAAATTCCAGTTGTTTTGTTTTACCAAGAAATCAAAATCTCGCGAGGTGAATTTAATTCCATCAAATAAATCAATCATTGAAATCACGAAATTGAATTAAACTACCACGAAATTGAATTTGTTTTTTTTGTATAGTTTGGTAATTCATTTATGAAATTGACATTTATAATAAGCAAATTATTCAAAATAGTCATGAAAACAAGATATTCTTTTACAAATATAAGAGGCTTAAAAGAGAGCTTAAATGAAGGCCTGTCCTTCTTGCGTTTTTTTAATTTTTGGCTTGCATTATCATGCATTATAGATGCAATTATATTTCTATTACTTTACCAATGAGCACCTAGATCACAATTGTACAAATACCCACCACAAACAAATATAACATTTCTTCTCCGGTTCTATGCATATTTTCACACCGCGATTGTTTGAGTGAACTTACACTTTCTAAGTACTTAAACAAAACTATGAAAATTAACATAAAAAATGTGTAACCAATTATGATGCTCACCATTGTCCAGAATAACCTTAAATAATGTTTGAAATCACCATAACTTTTTTTAATAGTAATTACCATGTTAATACAAACAGTGCGTTAAAATGGACAATTTATTTGTCGGTTTCATTGTTTAAATAGGATTAGTTTGATGTAAAATCATTTTCATCTTCTGAACTAGAGCTGGAACTACAGAGTTGGTTCTTAACAAGTTTTCAACGTTACATTACAAAATATAAATTCATATCTTCTGTATCCAAATCAAATTTTTTTGTGGCGAATGGATTGATCCAACTATTACTTTTTACTATAACGGATACGTTATGGATAACAATTATCTCAGTTTCAATTTCAAATCCATAAGTTCACTATAAGATTTCAACGAAAGTCTACCTTGGACTTGGATGTATGGTTATATTTTCTTCGTAAGTTGTGAAAAAAATGCAGTATTGATAGTTTTAAAAGGTGTTTTGTTATAATGACGCAGTGGTTAAAGCTGTGGTGCTTGGGTCGGGAGGTACCAGGTTCCAATCCCAACAGGGTAGGGTTGCAAAAGGGATTTTCATCTTCTGATTTCGATCGGTGAGGACAATGAACACAACTATGACCCCCTGTTGAAGTGCAGAATCCATGGGCCGAACCATCGTTAATGCCAGTACAAGCTGGCTGGAGCAATGTGCAAATGGTGTTTAAAGCGAATTCGTATTTGTGCTTCCTCGATTTAACTAGCTACAGCGTAAGGTAGGACGTTAAAAAGTAACCGCGAAAGAGTTAGGTGTGTTTCGGCCCCATAACAGATGACATAGTGGTTTTGTTATCTGAGTTTTGTAAATTTTTGATTTGTCGCGTACATTTTTTTGGTTTTGTGCTTTAACTGGAATTTTGAAGCTCGTTTCACGACAAATCGAACTGAACATAATATGATATTTTTAAGGAGACAATTTAAACTTCCTTTGACGAAAATCAATCAGTTAAAAGCATGGTTAGATCTCATTTTTTAAAATTGCTCGTCAACTACATGTGATGATATTAATTTGTTTATTATTATTAGATTGTTTGACTAAAATATGTTAAAATGACATTTTTTTGATAAAGTTTAATATGCAAAAATTTAAAATGCAAACAGGTTGTATTGAAAGTAAACAGTCTTTTATCAAGAGAAACTTTAAAGTATACTTCGATATTAACCGTTAGATCGATTTAGTCAAAATTAAAGTCAAGTTGGTATATTAATATATTGTTGCGATTCCAAGAAATCTTTTAATTTTTAACCAGTCAGTACAGATATTACTTGCATCGCCCCATGTATAAAGTACAATAATCTCCACCATCTGTATAGCTCCGCTCGCCAAAAAACGTAAAACATTATAAAATCTGCGATTATCAAATCCTAACATTAATGCAACTCTGATAAAATCTTTCTTTTAAATGCCTACTTTATATGTTGATTTTCTGCAATGGGATTATAAAATTCTAAAACTAGTTATTGAAGTTTTGTAAGAAAAGTGGTAATAATTGACTACGACTGCTGTGCCCATACGTTAGTATTATTATTTTTATAAATTTGAAAATGTTTTAATTTTTTAATGCAAGAACAACATAAATTATGTATATATACATATATATGTTAATTTTTTAAAATGAGTGAAATGTTGAACAATATTTTACGAATCATTTAATCAAGTAATTCGTATGTAACGACTTCATTTATATATATATATATATATATATATATATATATATATATATATATATATATATATATATATATATATATATATATATATATATATATATATACATATTTTATATACACACTACATCTGCTTAATAATTTTCAAACCAGACATATTTATTTATATATACATACATTCGCTGCTTTTTCCATCGAAAACCAAACGGAGAATCATCCAACCAAAAGTTGTATTAAATTTATGTAAACTAATAATCCACTGTATACATATACTATATATACACGAATATATTATTTTAACAGACAACAACAGCGTACTGGCAGACGAAACAAATTAAAAAAATTAGAGTTACAATAATTTTTTTGTAACCCAATCAAATTTAATAAAGTCATAAAAACATAATATATATGTTGTATATACATAATATGAGAAGGAACAATTATGTAAAAATATTTATTATACGGTTAATATGTGAGAACGTAATCAAAAAACTTATAACAATAAAATAAATAAGGGACATATTATATAAATAATTTCCATCAGGTTATTTGTAAGAATCAACATAAAATCTTAAGAAATAATCGCACTCAGTAGTATTTTTACGGTAGAAATTAGAAAACATATATTGTCTTCAAAATTTTTCTTACTTCATATTTTTGAGGCGCTTCGAGTACATTCGCGTAAGAGCAAATTATTATAATTTATGATTTTTTCCCAAGATTATTTGTGATAATTCGCAAAAAATCATCCTATTTTTGAATTGTTTATTTGTGATGTCAAATTTGACTTCTCTATATAATTTTAACCTACCGTTACTTCTAATCATTCTACATCAACACGAAACAATATATAGTTATGTTATCATTCGCAACCATAACTCGTCTATGATCGTCATCATCAATTATTATTTAGATCTGTTAGAGAAGTATACAGATTTAACCCAAAATGACACAAAACTCTTTTTTAGAAACTCTAAAAAAGAGTTATCCTTTTCTAATTTTGAAAAAACTATTTTGATATGAAAAAAAGACAGTTTTGCTACTCTTCCGAGCAGTAATTTTACATACTTTAATAACTATGGAAAAGACATCGTATTGAAGATCGACAAAACACAGTCAAATATTTTTTGCCTTTCTTATCGATATAGATAAAAATGGGAAGTGGCAGTTATTTTCATTGCAGATCAAAAGTTTACTAAAGAAAATGAATTTTAATATGGTGCAACAAGAATTTGGCATACTGTGATGCATTGCTGCATTGATGCAAAGTCTAAAGTTCCAGTTATAAATCCTCATTTAGAGTTTCATGTTTAGACAAAATGAGTTTTGAAAGAAAAACGAACTTGACTTGGCTTGAAACTTAACGAGTTGCTCAATATGTTGTAACCTTCCAAAAATTATATAGCTATCCCATTTAGTATCAATATATTTAATTGAGTTTTAATAAGTTTGGAACTAAAAAACTTAATTAGTCTATTATTGCTATACTCTAACAATTACGTCAGCTCAAAAGCTTGTTTTGGTTATAAGGTTCAATTGTAATTGTGCCGAGTAAATATTTAAAAAAATTGATTTTCTTTGGTTTTCATAAAAGTTAAGTTAAAAAACCAAAAATACTGAGCAATTGGCGCAGCATGTAAAGTTAAAGTGGCTCGCGATGACGTAAAGTATAGGACGTTGAGATAACTACAAAAGAGTTAAAAGTGTATTGGCTCCAGAAAAGATTGCATGGAAAAGATAACAAAATAAAAATAATCAAGAATCTAACACATTTTAGTATTGAAATGAAAGTTGAAAGATTCTAAATGATGTTGCATCTTTTAATCGCTATCCGTTTTTTGTATAAATCTGCTTTAAATTTGGATGGAATTCAACAAACAGGAATTATACTATTTGTGGTTTAATCATTTTTTGTATGTAAACATAATATTTTAAAACCAAATATGCAATATTAGTTGGAATATAAAATCCTAATTCTTATACCGGTCCAATTTTTATTTTTTAAATTTCCGTGTAAAGTCAAGATAGTCATTCTAACAGACTAAACCAGTGTGTTTATTTTCCGGAAGAAAATGTTCTAAAGCAAACTCTAGTTTTGTCATTTTAAATAAAAATATACCTTTTTTTATACAAAACTTAGGTCCTGTGATATGCCACATTTTGCCTTTCGCACCTTCCATAATATTTTTCAATTAAGATACGCCTTATGCATTGACTCTTATCTCTTTGGGACGGCGATACAAGCATGATGCAATATTTATATTGTCTTCTCTTTTAAAGGTTATTCTGGGCATCATTGTCCCATTACTGAAAATTGAACACAATATTACGAATTCTCTATAATTTCTGAATTTTGCTAATTTGGTATCGGTCTTTGTGATATTTTTTTGCCAGTTCCAGGTTAAATTACAAAATTAAGTTAAGGATTTATGTATATTTTTTATCGTAATTTTTGATTTGTAAACCATCCACTGATACAACTCATAATATTTTATGTTTTTCGTTTTGGCTTTATATTCCTCTTAAAACCATGAAGCTCGTAGATTTTTTCATGTTTTACTAAAAGACTGTAAATTATCAATAGTGTTAAAAATATTTCAATTTAAGTTGTGTGTAAACCATATATTAATTTATTGGGCTACTCTTTGCTATTCTAAAATTGAATAAAATTACCTGATGTTTTATTCTTCATTTCTGATTGCAATTCCCTTAGGTCCCAGTATACAACTTAGTGATATTAATCCATGTGGTAAAAAACTTTCATTTTACGCTTCGTTTTTTAATTTTTAATTACATTTTACGCTCAATGATAAAATTACTGATTTTCACATTTCTTGATTTTCATTTTGCAAACTTAAAGTCATGTGCCAGCAACGGTATAAAATCGATCGTAAAACGGGTATTTAAAAAAGGGTGTATATGCTTTGGCCCAGATTTCTTCTGACATTTATCAATAAAATGAGCAAGTGTATTACAATTTTTAATTTTTAAATTTTAAATTTTGTAGGCTAATTTTAAGATTTTGTTGAAAATCTATTCATTCATCATCCAAAGTATGGTAGGCATTATAAAAACTATAGCTACACAACTTCAATAACCCTTTAAAAACTATATATAACATCGATTGCAAAAAGTCATTGTTTAAATATATTTCATGGTCTTAAAAGCAATGACCTTTACTAGACTTTTCTGGGCTTATTCTAAACTTTTTTTATTCGTGTTGGTTTTTTTTTGGTTGAAGGTTGAAACTTTAGCCAATTTTAATTAGAATATAGTTGATTTAAGTGCATTTGAGTTGGTTCTCCTAAAAACTGAATCAGTTTATATTTTTAAATTATTTATTTTGCAATTAAGGGTATGGAACATTGTTGTGTTTACTTTATTGGCAGGGTTTAAGTCACACTTAATTTGATATTTGAAACTTAGTTCTATTATACTATTGTGCTGCAGTATCTGCTGGAATCTAACATTTTTTGAAATAATACTTGGTAAATTAAATCTTTGTATCTAATGAAGGTTATTTTACACTTTTCAGTTTTATAGATGTGTCAGTGGTCTAAGATATACCTAATTGACCCGTGTGTAAGCGGGCGTTCTTTTTAACAAAAAAAAATTAAGTTTCTGTAAATCTTCGTTTTGTATACGAAGTCTTCTGATGTAACAAGACTGAAATATACAGTCCGCGTTTTCAGGTTTTAACCTGATGAACTCTTCTGCGTAATTGTAGTTGAAACAAAAATCATTTATTCGCCGCTTTGGTAGAATTATAAAATTGATTAATATCCGTCATTAGTACAAAGATTAAAAAAATTTTACTAAACACAATTTTAAGCTTTGATTGGAACAATTTTCTGACCATATATTGATTTTATGGCGATAAAGATAAGTTTGGATAATTTTGGCTTGTTAAAGAATCAAAGTGGTAATAATTGTGTAAAATTGACGGACACTTTTGTGATGAGTACATTTTAACGATAAATTGTTTAAATGAGAGAGGAGTGGTGACTTATATGTTTGTTGGAATGGTGTTATAATCAATATGTAGATAATGCAGATAATTAAGTTGCAGCGGGTTAATAAATTTTATTATAAGTTTTAATTTCCCTAAAAGGTTAAAAATCTTATATATTGGCCAAGTAATAGTTTTCTGTAAATCTATGAATATATGAGTGACTCCATTTTAAAACTTGGACTCGATTCCACCTGGAAAATTTCAAAAGTGGTTATAGCACGTATTTTATATAGAAAATTATATTTATGAAAGTGGTGTTTTATATATTTAAAAATAAATAAACAATACATTTTCTAAATTTTTCTCCTCGACATATTTTATAAGCTTTACACAACAATAATTTAGCTTAAAACCAAATTCATACAATTAAATTATTGAGACACTTTTTTCAACATACATTTACTCATACTATAGTTACCTCGAAACATCATCGTAAATCAACGCAAAGCTCTGACTGTAAGGTTGAATGTGACATAAGGCTGAAATATTCAACAATTTATTTACAATTATAATTAACTAAATACATTATGTAAAGTTACAAAGTTTGATTCCTGAAATGTACCAGGAAATTGTATATCATAAATAATGTAATTTGTCCAGACACTTTCATACGCATAAGTAATAATAATAAATTCAATTAATAATGTATAAACATACATGTTTTTATGTTCAAATAATGATGTCATTGTTATGCCATTTAAAATAGCTTAATAAATATATGAGTTGTTAAAATAGGAAGGAAAATAAAAAACAAACAAACAAATTTAACTGATTATTATATACATACATCCCTTCTGTGAATATATGTATAATTCACTCATAAATCCTTTTCGAACAAAAAAATAAAAAATAAAACAAATAAATAAATAAACAACAAATAAAACACAATACCAAAAAAAAAGTCATAAATTAAAATATCCGTGTAAAATTTTCATTTTTATTATCATCTCAAATAACATTTTTATTGTTTTCGATGGGATAATTTGTCTTATAGTAAAAAAGAAACCATATATGCGAAGAAGTTGAACGTCTCGTGTATATAATGAATTGCAATATAATATCATATGTATATAGCTACATTCAGTTCCTTGCTACTGTACGATTTACGGAAAAGTGATTTTCTGTACAAAAAAATTATTTTTTAGTTGTGTCTCGTGTGCTTTAGTAGATTTTCTCGTCACAAGATGGTGTGATATTCTGTTTTCTGATTTTTATTTACATTTTCATTCTGTTCACTTTATATTGAAAGCGCGCACGCGTTTCTTTTATTTTCACGTACACCAACACCTCGGCTAGTATACTATACTATTCGATTACAGTAAACGTATTGGTGTTTTCCTATTCCGATACAAAACTTTTATGCTTTTATACACAACATAGTGTATCATATGTAATATACATACACGTAACGCATGCGTTCATGTGTTCGATTTTTTTTTTTGAGTAGTTTTTTTTTTATCTTACATGTATCGTATATTCGTATATCGTAAATATTTTGCTTTTCTATATATACACTAGTATACATTTTGGAATACAGTCGAAAAGTACAATATACAAAAAAAAAAAAAATATAAAAAAAACACAACAAAACAAAATATAAGATTTTTTTTAGTGTAAAGAAAGATCTCGCAATGTTAAGACATTTTACTCGCTATTGTAACTTATTCAGAACACACTGTAGTATATAGTGTTGTACAGTATATATAAAAAAAAAAAAAATTACAAAAATTTTCTCTCAAACAGTGTAAGGCAAAAAAAAAAAAAGTTAAAAAAATTTGAAATTGGAAATTGTTTCATAAAATTTAAAAATATAAAATTTTAATTAAAAATTAAAATAAAATTGTTGTGATTTTTTAAATTATCGCGCGCGGTTGTACTCTAAATAAAATGACAAAATTATAACATCAAAGTGAATTTATATAAAAATTTAATTTAATTTAATTTTTGGTGAATTTTTTTAGTGAAATTTATTGAATGCAATTTTTTTGTCTAAATGGCACAAGAAGTTTTTAAAAATATTTTAATGGTTGCTCTGACTTGTTTTATACATTACGTTAAATTAATACAATTGGAAAACTCTCGTCATCAGTTTGTTGTTTGTTGAAAATATAACAAATAAAAAATCGAAGTTATATAAATTAGTTAAGTTTATAGTATGTCTAGTTTGAATAGAAGTAAAGTTTGAGTGTTATTTAACAAAAAATAAATAAATAAAAAATGTATTGTACACATGTATTTGTGTACTGAAAAGAAAAAAAATATTTGAGTGAAATTCTTAATTATTTAACATCAGCTGATTTTTATTAAGAAATAATTTATATAAGTGTTGCTAAAATTTATTATGATCATTATATGTGATTTATTAAAAAAGAAAAATATTTATGTTGCCATATTTACTGTGATTATTAATTTATTTAGTTTTTGTTAAAAATTAACGCAGCTAAAAAAAAAGTTCAATCATAAATCATTTTATATACATAATCGCGAGAGTATATATGTGTTTTAAGAATTATTACTATTGAAAAGAAAAATATTAATATATATATATACATAATAAAGTGTGGTGGATAAATATATATTTGGGGAGGCTAGACATTTTTAAGGACAAAACCGAAAAAAACGATTTTTTTTTAAATTTTATTTTGTGATCGGTGTAAATCAAAATCGTAAAAATATCTCCTCACTATTATCCATCTACCATCCCACTGGCGTGCGCATTGTACGACCCCCATGATGTCTCGGCAGTGCCGCACGCTGCTGCCGGGGCATTTTGGGGGGATCCGACACAACCACCACAGCCCCATAACACAGTTACACAAATATTACATCATACACATCCTCCTCATCCTTCAGCGGCGGCGGCAGCAGCAGCATCAGCAGCTATGTATGAGGACACATCGGGACAAACACCGGGTAGTGGAGGTGGTGGCGGACATAGTCCGTCATCATTACCCCCACAATCGTCCCAACAAACAAATCATGTTGTACAGCAGCAACAGAATCCGGGTGGAACCAATCAAAATCTACAACCAAATTCAGTTGCTCCGTCAGGTCAAACACATATCGTGGCGCCGTCGACGGCGAGTGAATCGCCTGCCAGTGTTAGTTCGCAATCAGCAGGTAATTAATTACATATAATCTTTATTTCTTTTTACTAAATAATACTATTTATTTTAACAAAAATTAAACTCAATTATTATTGCACTCGATCAATTTAATTATCGTCGTCGTAATGTAAATTCAACATTATTACATATCAATAATAATAATAACAAATGAATACAGTAGAATAAAAATCCCCCACATAACCAATACATAGATTTGCTCATGCATTAAATACATATGCAATAAATTATAATGGAGAGCACACGTGATATATATATATATATATATATATATATATATATATATATATATATATATATATATATATATATATATATATATATATATATATATATATATATATATATAAATTTAAAATTCGATATTTGCCGTATACATATATTCACACACACAGACTCACAAAAAACAAACACCAGTGTGTTTGGAAAATGTGTAAAAATATTTGTACATTTGATATGAGAATAAGAAAAAATCTACACATATAGTGAGACAAAAAAAAAAAAAAAAAAAAAAAATACAGAAAAGAAAAACACTTTTTCGACAGACAAAATAAAATGAAAACAGTAAAACAAAAAAGAAAATATAATTTTCTTCTACTCGCTCGTTTATAAAATTTTTATTAATTCATGGAAAATTGGAAAATGTATTTTATGATAAATTTATTGTGATTTTACGAAAAAATATACATTGCACTGCATTCAAAACGGGGCGGAAATATTTTAATCGTTTTCCTATCCACCTTTTTGCGTTCATCGCGTAATATGGTATTTTAATAGGATGGAATTATAAATGAAAATTGAAAATCGAGTGCAACGCTCACATATACAAATGTATATGTATTTGTATTTTACATATAATTTATACACACAAAAAAATAAAATTACCATCAACAAAAATTAATTCTAGGCCCATTACTTATCCCAGCAAAACGTCCAGGATTTGAAACTGATCCATCCGTCATAAGACATCCTCATGCCGCACCATGGGGCTATGATCCAAGTTTTGAGTCACAATACAATTCACATCATTATTATTTAGATCGTGATAGAAAACCTGTATATTATCCAGGTTATCCTGAAACACAATTTCCTCAGGTAAATATATATTGTAGCAATATAATTTTATTTTAAATTAACACATAATATATACTAACTAACATTTTTCTAATTATTTAGCCATATTGTAATATTCCATGGAACTATCGAGATCAACCAGCGTACTTAGGTGAAGAACGTCATAGTTCTCGTCAATCGATTGAAGGTGGTTCAAATACAACATACGAACCAAGTTATTCAACATCCGCTCTACGTTCCTATACTAGTGATACATACACAACACCTGGTAAGTTATTTTTTTATAAACTATATATTATGAAATAACTATATCTATACCCTTATTTTGATGACGACTTTATATATTCGATAATGAATCGATTTTCAACATTGTGACGTAATTGTGAAAACATTTACATAATATCAAGTTATGTTTTTACAATCTTTTGACATGAAGACAACACATAGGAAAAGTACCATATACATATAATAGACGAAAATATTTAATTAATTTTATCAATTTTCGCGAAAACAATAGAATTTAAATCTCAACGAGAAAATGTTAAAAACAATAAAAAACATTTTATAAACATGATCCATTTCCACTCAAGTTTTTAAAACAAATAAAATATTCTATAGTCTCATTCCAATAATTTTACTTTATTAATTCGTTTTTCCACCTTCTTTCTCGTACACAAATTTATATATACAGAAACATATAAACACACACACAAAAATATACCCATCCGTATATAGTAAAAATGAATTTTCCTTTTTTTCGTTTTTTTTTGTTACTCAATTTCAGTTTCACCCGTTTAAAAAGATATAAAATAAATCATAAAACTTAATTTTTTATCTCATAAAATAATTTTTAAACTCAAAACAATTTAGAATACAAAAAATGGCCTTATTGTACTCATTTTTTTTTTTATAATTTTACGTAAAACAAAAATTAATAATTCGAATTATAGAGTCTCACTTGGTTTAAGCCATAGTTTTTTCACTTAAAGTTTGAATACATTTTTTGGTTAGTCTCTAAAATGTTTCTTCTCGACCTCGCAATTCCAACGGCTTTTTTTGTAAAAATTGTTGTATCTACTCCATCTCTGTTATATACCGGAATATCCTAAATTAGGCTACCATTTCTTATGTTTCAATAGGAGCGTTTACTTTTCCACGTTACACTATGTTTTGAAAGCCTCAAAATGGGATATTTAGCTGTGTTGGTAAATGGTTTTTGTTTAAAATTTAGCTCAATTGGTTATATCTAATTAACTTTTGGAATGTAAAAAAGTGAGTTGATTTGGCTTAATTTAGTTTCATGAGCCACTTTTGACTTTAGTAAATTACTGGTTCTGAAGTCTTTTGTGGTTTTCTGGTTGGAGAAGCACTTCTGATTTTTTTTTAAATTTGGAAACTTATTTTTCATATTTAATGCAAAAATAAGATTTTGTATTATATTAAAACCCATTATGCTTTACAAGACTTGAGCTCCATCCAAAAAGATTGTGGAACTTTTTTTTTTTATTTTTAAACACATATTCAGTAATCTTTGTACCAATTAGGACGACTGAAATCAGGAGGTTTGTTTAATTTGTTTAGTTTTGTTATCATAAGTATCTCAGTTTCTTTACATTACTGAGATAAACGTTTTAAATCACAGGCTTTAATTGTTTTGCAGATTCCTGGCCATCTAATATTAGGTATTCTTCGAGCAAATCGAAAGTCAAACTTTAACTTTGGATTCTATAGAAACCTCAATCATATTTTCAAAAACTAAGGAGGCAGGAAACTGCGAGGGTTTAATTTAATAAGCCCAATTTCGATCATAATAGATTTGAGCGTTGTAGTAGAGATACAAAAAAATCTTTGTCTTTAGTTGTTAAACTTGAATTCTTTATGGATCAAATATTTTAATTTAAAATATAATATTGAGAAAGATCTCTAGACCTGGCTAATTTTGGTTTACATATTATTGACATCATATCATTTTATAATTGTCAGATATGTTTTTTACTTTTTCGATTTTATTCTGGCCACAGTATTAATAAACTTTAAAAAAAAGTTAAGATAATTTTTGACTACCAGAGATCCAATGCGGCATATAAAGGCGTATTTCAATGAAAATGTATATAACTATTGTTTAGTTATTGTGAAATAAAACAAAATTTACAAATACCTTTATTATAATTTCAAAAAAATTATGGTTGCAGCCCTGGTTCTGATTGAGTCAAATACGTAGTAGTTACTTGATTGACTTACTGCCACACCTATTTGTAGTTGATGCGCATAGGTTGAATTCGAATACACTAGTTACTAGGGTATCAGCCAAACTACAGAATCATCGAGTAACGATTGTTTTGTTAAACGAAATATATCACCGTTAGACGCTTTTTCAAACTCCTTCGTAATCTTCGCAAAACATATTGGTTTATTCCTTAAAATAAGTTAGTGAATGACAAGTAGTGCGCATTTGCGCGTCGTCGATAAAAAAGGTTTAAAAATTGACCATTCATAATTTTATTTTTAATTATTACGATATCATTATTTGAATATCTCAATATAAAAATGGTGACTTATTTACAAATAGCACAATTGTGCTTAAATGTACTGTATTATCTTCTGCCTACCAATTCCTCTTCTTATCTACCAATCTTTATACTTACCAATTTAATTCACAATAGAAAAAAAACTAACGGTAATTTATTCCAATTTCATAATCTTTGAAAATGTTATAGGAAAGAGAGAGGAAAGGTTTATTATGGGGAAAAAATTGAAATCTGCAATGGTTATTTGTATATTCAATAAATGTAAAAAGCTACAAACATGTAATTTTAGGCCTATGGTATTACAGTCAACTATATTAAAAATTAAAGACGAAGCACTTGAGGCCTTCTTTTACGAATTTACTGTCATCATACTGTACATGTTGAGGACAATAAATTTGGCAAGGAAGGCCCCTATAAGGTCGATACGACCTTAGGTTTGAGCGCTTGTTGGTGCTGTTTTTACACACATTAAAAAAGTCTTTGACATGGTATATTATGATGAAGTCTAATATTAACTTTTTATGTAGGTTAAAGTTGTTTCACAACTTCAATTAAAAGTAAAAGAAAAATTGTGATTTTTAAGTGTTCCATCTGGCGTTAAGTAAAGCGTTTCGCAAAGACCTGCTCTACTTCCTGTTATGTTTCTAATTTACATAAATTTTGTTCTTAATATGAGCAATGGTTATCTAAATACATTTATGATAATTTGTTGACACTATACCTTTGATCATAGGCTAATTTAACTTTATAGCCTAAATTGTATCCTGTTGCACATAATATATGTGTTTATGTATCGGCAATGCGTTTAAAGTAAATAAATAAAAAACAAGTGTAGCATAACCTTGACCTAAATTGCAACATAATAATAATATTAATGTTTATTATATATATAGTAATTATCATAAAATATTTGTAACCGCGCGTTAAAGTAGGTAATTAAATTATTAATAACTGAAAAAACTATATATATATATATACACCAGACAGACACACTATTCTTTTGACTCAAATAATAATAATAATCAAACAGGGAAAACGTAATGGTTTTATTTTTCATTCAAATGCATTTTTTTGTGTTCGTTATTAAATTTATGAGTTTTATTGCAGATAAAAAAAAATTCTTTTAAGTTTTTTTATGTTTTGTTATGTAATGGTTTTGATGATAACTATTATTATTATGTTTGCAATTAACAGACTAGAATATTTGTTCATATTTGAATTCTTTTAGGAATTTATCGTGTGCTTATTGTAACGATTTGCATATTTGAGTGGTTTTTTTTAAAATTCTATATCAAAACTTCGTGGTTGCATTATAGGTCGAAATCGTTCATTTGTTATATTTTATTTTAAATTACATAATTTCCTTTAGTAAATTGATAAAATGGTGTAATCAGAACAAAAAAAAAATGTAAATCATATATTAAACGTCCAATCATTTTAGATTTAAAATTATATAATAAAAGAAAATTATGCCTGAGTTTCCGCCACCCATGAAACAACGATTAGATAATTTTTTAATGTTAATCAAATTTAAATCAATTGAAGCATATAGTAGAATGTAAGAAGGCGGGCAGTATTACAAATAAATGGAGTCTTAAACAATTTACATTTTCAAATGCGGATTCGTTGAAGGCTAGAAATAATTTTTATTATTTACCTAAATATTTTTAACAAATACAATTTTTGTTTGAGCAAACGAAAATTATTGAACAATTTAACGTTGGAGCATGTTTTATTTTCAAGTGTTAGAACGTGATTGATTGATTGATTGATTTCGAATGTAAGGCCAAGTATTAAGCAGGATATCCCGGAAAGCGCCCATACACCCAAATTCACTCATTTTTACATATAATTGGAAAGGTATGGCCGGATATTAGTTAAATTATTAAGATCAACCTGGTTACGGACACCTTGGCGGCCAATAATTAGTAAACTTTTGTAGAGTAGGGAAATGAAAGGTTTTGGTCCGGTTTCCCGACAGCCAATATTCAAACTACTGTTAGCATAAGACAATCACAATTTTACTAAATTGCTTTGCATTCTGTCATTTCTTATCAGCAACTTCAAGGCTGTAATAAATCGGATTAGTTTAAGACTATAAATTAAAATTTAACAATTTGTCCCATTGTAACTTAAAATTATTCTAAGTAATAATAAATAATACGATAATAAAATACAACAATACGAAAAAGTGAAAATATAAAAATATAAAAATTAAAAATATAATAATGTAATAGCACAACTATGCAACAATATAACCATGAAATAAGCCAAGTAACATTCAAATACATTAAGTATTTGCATGAAAATCTTAGCAACAACACCGAAATTATTAAAACTAAAATTATATAAAAATATACAAATATAACAAATGTAAAAATATAATAATAAATTAATTTATAAACAATAATATAACGATAATAATACCGAATTAATATAAATTGAGTTTTATAAAAATTGATTAAACATTACAAATCAATCGAATTAACTCTTTTATGACCAATACGTCATATAATCGAAAATCTAATTTATATACACTTTATTTGACATAAAACTTTAAAATTATTGCAGATTAGATTTTAAAAAATTTGTTAAATATTACAAATCAATTGAATTAACCGTTTTATTACAAATACGTCATATAATAGCTGAAAATCTAATTTATAAACACTTTATTTGACACAAAACTTTAAAACTAATATAAATTAGATTTATTCAAAAATTGATTAAATCACAAATCAATTGAACTAACCTTTTTATGACAAATAAGTCTGTTTTATTTTCAAGTATTAGAAAGGCACTAAATTGCAACACTAAGATAAAATTGGCACTAAGATAAAATTAAGACACTTGCGCTAACCACAACCGGTTTTGAGTTTGAATTTTGCAAAATAGTTGGTTTTATTCTGATTTTTGAGTATTATAAATTGGGATTTTATTCAGAGCTTTACATTCCTGGTAACTATGTTAAATTTTATTATTAATTGTCTTAATATTAGCTGAAACCAAAATATTATTTTTATAGTCGTTACAAGTAAATTTTCTACTCAATAGTCATAAAATTCCATGAATACAAAAATCTTTTATTTATTAGACTACACTCACTTGATTTACAATACTTTTTACTACCTGAGTTGTTAGTTTAACTCTTTATGACCTATTATCTGTTTTGAGCTATACTTATTAAAAAAAAACATTTAAAAAGTACCAAGTAATTCGAGTCAAACCACCATCATATATTAATCTGTTCTTTCCAGGTTGGTTTATACATTTATGATATATAGTCTTATTAAAGCAGTTTGTTAAAAAAAAAATTTAAAAATATTTTGCAATTTTGAGAGGTTATTTATAATCCTTCCACAGCTAAAAAGCTTTTAAACTAGATAATAGTCTTCCGAATCGGACCACTATGGTGTATTTTTTTGTTTTTTTCTTGGTTGACATTTTATAGCATATTTAGAAAAAAAAAAATTTGGTGAATTTTTTTGTAGTGAGATTTTGATCTTTGATGGTTTTTGACGGATACATAAATTTGAAGTGGGTTGTTGTAAAATATTATTAAGATATTATATATTTTTGTGTTTAACTGATAGTCTTGTCAAAATGTAATGTCTGAAATATTTAAATAGATTTTTAAGCAACTGATTTGGACAACTTTTACGTGTTTTGTGGACCATTGTTTAAGCTAATTTTCATATCTATGATGTATAGCCTTGTCAAAGTTGTATGTCAAATTCATTTTTATAATATTTCAGGTTTTTTGATCTAAATATCATCAATAATATAAATCGGATCACTCTAAGGAGTAATTTACCCTTTCAAGAGTATTCATAAAATTGTGATGTGCAATATTTATGTCTATATAATGAGATTGAAAGCTTTTTATCAAGGTAAATAAATCTTCTGAACTAGAATGTTATATTTACCATTTTAAACCATTTCATACTGTTCCATTTCTGTGCAAAGTTCTTTTTCGTTTGTTAATTTTCTTACATCGTTTCTCTATAGTAAGAATGCACATGCATTTTTTACATTAAATAATGTGCGAAATTCTCTTTTCAATACATTGCAGTCAAATAGCACTCATTTTGCTAAAATTTTGTGGTAGCAATAATTTGATTATAATTAATCTGATTTAACCACACATAATAATATAATTTTATGCAATATTATTTTGCCAACTTTTAATATTGAAAAAAAAAAAAATTATCGTAATTGCACAGAATTTCTTAGCTATGCAAGTATCATTAACATTCAGAAAGAGTATACATTGTCTTATTTTTTTTAAAACAGTTAATGTATAGGTTTACACTAAAACTAGTTATTTTAGATACTTAGATTTTTTCTCACTGTAAATTTTTTCGATTTAAGTTTAAGATATTCGTCACTATCGATTTTGAATGCATAACCTTTATTTATAACAAAATAATTATTGCATAAAATGAAAATGATTTTAATTATTTTAAAAAGGTATTCAGAATATAATCTATAAACCATTCACTTATACTCAGGTAATAATAATAAGGATAAGAAGAAGCAATATATATATCGTATAAGATTGTTGCTTGAACAATTCATTTCGATGTTTGAAAAGTTTGCTATTGAATATGCAAAATACAGTAGTTGGTTGTGTAATTTTATAAAAGATATATGTAGAACCAGTTTTAGGTTTGTCGGAAAATTAATTATTATTTCTTTTATTAGAAAACTTTATACTTATTGATCCATGTTAATTCGCAAAATGTAATATTATTGTCTATGAATCATTCGGTTTCAGTGGTTTTCTTGATTATATTTTTATCATTTCACAGAAATACCAAAAACTAATTACAATATTTAAATAATTATATATATATATATATATATATATATATATATATATATATATATATATATATATATAAATATATGTATATGAATATATGTATATGAATATATGTATATATAGTATATCCATTATACATAAACTCAAAATAATTTGTACCAAACATTTAAAGCCGGAAACGTTTGCAATTTTGTATGAAGGCCAAATGTTGAAGAACATATTAAAGCTTTCACTATGCTTTCTGCATAAATTGTTTTATCTTCGATGAAAATTGGTGCTTGAAATGCGGTTTTTTTTAAGCGAAAAATTTTCCTTTAATTTTCGAATATATGATTCTTGAAATACCTGCTTCCTATATGTTTTTTCTGAAAACAAATTATCAGAATGAAACTCTATACTCACAACCAAGAATGAGTTTAATGATACTTTACGTACTGTTGTTTGTTACTACTTCCAAATTTTGCAATTTGTCTACTATTATTTTAAAAAATAGTATTATTAAAATTTTACTTTCATGTGTACAATTTTTCATAATGATTTCAAATTTCTTTTACTACAAAAACTGGTACTAATTAAACCTTGATGTGTTTTAATATTTAAGATAGTTGAGCCCACAATTATTTCCAGCATTTAGAATTGGAGAGTTTTTACTTTTATACTGCAGCTTATAATATTAACAATTTATTTTGCAATAAAGAAAACTCTTCTTTGCTGTTGATTTCCAAGAAAAAGATTTTTTGCAAAATCAACTTTTAAATATTCAAAAAGTCGCGCTGGTCCACATTGCTCTTAGCTTTGGCTAACAATGCTCAGATATTTTGTTTATAATCTTTTAAAAATGTATGGTATACTCTTTTATTAAGCTTTTCTTTCCAATCCGAAGTAAGGTTAACCTTGGTTTTTCTCTTGTTACTTAATAAAAATTTTAGGAAAAATATTACAACTTCTGTAATCTAAAGAACTAAAGTTTATTGTAAACGTCTTTCAAAGATTTGAAGGACCATCGATGATACTTTTAAATATCGATTTAGCCTCATACTATAGATATTTTTTTTAGAAAGGTGTGAAATCAAATTTAAAATTTAGTACAAAAATAAAAAAAAAACTTTAATGGTTTTAACGAAAATATAAAGGTATAATTATAAGCGTGACGTTTTATATCATATATATTCAATGTATTTTAACGTGTCCCACAATTGACCATTAATTACCATCTCAACATACTCAATTAATTATTTTAATCAAACCATACTAATTTAAATGCCATTAGAGAAAAGCTTTGCAAATCATTTATTTTCACAGTTAAGTGGTATATCGGTTGATAGGAAGTTTACACTATTTTAAATTTTACATCAATGTATATATATATATATATATATATATATATATATATATATATATATATATATATATATATATATATATATATATATATTTGTTTTTTTTTACATTCTTATACTGACCTAAATCCAACGACAATCGTATCTTATGTTATAACCAAGTTGAAATGATGAGAAAAAAAAATTATTTTATTATAATTAAATGGCGAAAGTACAAATAGATTATTATAATATAGCAAGCGACACATTACCTTGTACCACTTTTTGATCTTTTCTACCAATCAATTAAAAACAAATCGGTAAAATAATTTAATGTAACCAAACCTAAGCCACTTCAATGCTTGTTTAATGATTAACCAACTTAAATGAAATCGTTTATATATGAAGACACCCTTTTACGTAATTCACACACAATATAAATCAAAGTTTTTATGACTTAATTGTGTCAGTTCTTCAAAAATTAACATAATCTATGGACCTCAAGATATGCGTAAACACATTTTAATTAATTAATTAAAATAAAATAAAATAAAAATCTCCAAAAAAATTGTAAAAAAGCTTTCTAAATTAAACAACTCGTTTTTGAGAAACTTTTTTCAATTAACTTTATTGCTCACAGTTGGCGAGATCGAAAATTTTAAAGTCTTCCATCTGTATTTTTTCAACATCTAAATGTTTATTACGCTCGTGTATATATAGGGGTCACCTAGTCTAAATTTATATATTTAATACTAAATTTCCACTATATATAATATATGTAATATAATTATTTTGCAATTATCAATTTTTAATTTGTAACTAAATAAAATTGATCTTAAATACATATAATACACATAAAATAATAAGAAAATCGTTAAGTTCATAAACCATATGTGTATGTAATATGTATGTATATATAAATGGTTGCGATAATTAATAAGTCTCGATAATCTTTATTTCTAGTAAATCGCTAGATTTTAATCAATAAATAATAAAATATAAATAAAATAAAAAAAATTGAGCAAAACCCATATTTTTTTATATTATGTATTATTTTATTTACTCATTTTTTTTAAAGGTAGCATTTTCTTTTTCTTTAAGCAAATAAATTTATTAACCGACAATCATAAAACAAAAAAAAAATCGAAATAAAATAAAAATCACCGTTAAACAGTTTTATTTTTTATTGCAGTTAACAAGTGTTTTTCTGTTTTGTTGCTTTTCTTTATTTTATGATTTTTTTTTTTTTTGGAAAATGGTATTATTATTATATTATACGTTCGAAGGAGATGGTTTTCTTTAGGAATGAGTGTTAGTGAAAAATATAAAAGAATTTTGTATTAGAAAAATGTGGATATGTTATGTATTATATAGGTCGAACCCTTAGTCGTCGGATGAGCCAAATTTATTGGGATTTTATTGTTTTTACGAAAGGACTTTGTCCTGCTTAACTATTAGTTATGATGGAACACTTTTAGAAGCAGTTCGTCGGTTGAAGCAATTATTGAAGATTCGAAAGCAATATACTCAGAGGTTAAAACTATTTGCATGGTAATTTTACTTGATTGCACTTGATAGAGGCTAAAGTAGCGACACGCGAGACAACCTAATTAGGTTATAGGTTGTATGTACGATTTGTTTAATCTGATCGTAAACTTGGTGTGGTATCCAAAAAAGAGGATCGAGTTTACCTTGAGGTACCTGGATGATGGTGTCAATTATGGTCAACTGAAATGCGCAAAGTCGCAACGACTGTTCGTTGAATTTCTCATGGAAAATAATGCTATTTAATATGTTATTCAATATCTGAAATTTCTTATAAGCCTTCTCATAACTGTGCTTAACTACGTTGATATAGTGGTTTCTAACATCGACATTTGCAGTTGTAATTGTTGGTACTATTGTTGGTTTGAATTTAATTTTTCGACATTTCAAACTATATAGGGCATTTATTATTTAATTTTGATTCTTCAACTCAGTGTAGAATTTCCTTATTTGCAAAACACTCGCTACACCATATTTGAACGTGTCCAAATGTATTGTTGTTTGAAATACTCATTATGATGTAAGTTTATAGTATAGGATATAATCCTCTATTCCCCATTGATAAGATTCCCTTGACCAATTTTATCACAATAAGTGCCAGGATGGGAAGTGAACTGTGTTATATTGATTTTTGCTCTTGTTATAGTGCTGTGGTATGTCCCATCATGCAGATTATTGCGAGCGAGCAAAGCAAAAGGCTTAATTTGCTGTTTGTTTTCGTCGTTCGTTCATCAATGGAAGGCGGCTGATTTTAGTGATTGATCTTTTAAGCAATTTTCCATTATTGCTCTTTATAGTAACAACTCTTCCTAAAAAATAGTTCTCTGGAGGGAGGTTTTAAGGCTTAACAAGTATTAGCTCCTCTTTTGATTTAAAAGCTTATCTTGTATAGTCCATTTGCTTCTTTTTTGTAATAATAACATATAGTCGGTTATACTAAGCTTTCCAATACTTTTGAGATATTTTTTGCAGCTTCCTAAGTGTTAATTTTATTTATTTATATAATTAGTATATAAAAAAATTGGTAATAAGGGGGGAAGCACATATGGAAGCAAACAAAATATAAAAATAAAGTTTCAATCAATTCTGTTCCCTAATTATCCTATATGCGAATGGTGTTTGATGGATTTAACCGAGAATTACCAAAATTCATCCATACGTGGAGCTCTTGGTGGTATATAATGCTATTGTGTACTATCCTTTGCAAATTGTTCTGCCCATTTTCCCGATAGTTATTTTCGGCCAGCTTGAGCTCATTGCGCAAGATATTTGAAGCTCCTATGAAATAAGAACCACAGTCACTATAACGGTCGGAATTCTGTTAAGAGTTTGAATGCTGCTATGAAACGTCCTGATTACAAATAGCTTACTACTTCTATGTAAATGCATGGCGTTTACCACGAAACATATAAATACTTTTAAATGCTTGGAGTGCCTTAGCTGTTAAGTGTCTCGGGAGCGATTTGGTTGTTCTTTTTGCAAATTTAAGGACATAAGCGATGATTTTTACTGCTTTAGTTAATGTCTAAGAGCGTTTTAAGACCCCTAATATACCGTTTCTTCATTGATGATTGCAATTAGCGTACGTATTTCGATCCTTTTTTCTGTGGCTTCTTCAATCTATGGATGTAGAGAGTTTTCTTGTGGATGTTGAAGCCAGGAGGGACCTTGTTACCTCAGTAGGGGATTTAGCACCTTTGGCGCATTAAGATTCCTTGATGTGCAATCTGCGGGATTGTCCTCTGATTTTACATAATCCACTGTAATAGAGATAATAAAGATTGAATTTCGATGATCCTGTTAGCATAATAACCCTTTTAAACTTATTTGGCTTTCTTCTGACCCAATTCAAGGTAATCATAATTATAATAGTTATCAATCTATCCAAAATGTTTTGGTTTCGGCCAGTAGTACAATTTTTTGGGGGTTCTCTTATAGTTATCTTGCTATAATAGCACAGCGGCACACAACTCCAGTCTGGGAACTTTTAATTTTACTTTAAATGGTGCTACCTTTGTTTTTACAATCACTATGGTCACCTTGCTATCATCGGCGTTACAGTTGAATCTTCCGATGCATCACCTAGCATTTTTAGTTGGCTGACATTAATCGAGGTCTTTAGCATTTAGGAACTGATTTTTAAGTATAAAGTTAATATATAATCAGTATTTTTGTTGATTTTGAAGTGACATTTAAGGATAATCTGTTACATCCGAGCGTTATTAGTCTCGATTAATTTTTTCCCTACCAGTGAAATTCAGATTTAAGATTTATTTAATAAATTTAATTAAGAATTAATCAATTTACTTTTAGTTCATGTTATGCGTTTCTTAAGTGGTGTGTATCTAGATAATTTTAAACGGATAATTGTAACTACCATTATTCAAATTTCTTAGAAGATTATAAGCATTAAAAAGCCACTTAGTAAAATGGTTATTTAAGAATTTTTTGCACCATTACATCATAACAATTTAAAAGTATCCGCTTTATTTATGGACAATTTGAAAGCGTTTGATACAGTAAAATTTTTGTGAATGTTTTTTTTGGAAATGGCTTAAAAAACAGATTTATACTTATCCACAAATAGTCGGACCAGCAAACATCTGAATAATTAACATCTATAAAAATTTCTATGTCAAATCTCTTGTGAAAAAGGTCAAAACAAGCATTTCTTTGTGGTTTAAAGTTTTTGGGAAATTTTAAATTTAAAGAACGCGAAATTTTCAATTTTCTTAAAATACTTCTAAAAATATTCTTAATATTCATAGTCTGTACCAATGGCTTGTTCGATTTGGTCCTTTTGAGGACCTAGGCTGTTAAATTTACCAGAATATTAAACAATTTTTAACGATGTTGTAAGTTTATAGAAAATTTTAAAATTTTCTTGGAAAACTTAAAAGCAATCAAAATAAATGTATTTGAAATATTATAAGTTTGTAAATAAACATAATAATGCTTTTGAATCAGCTTAGTTGCCATGGTCTCACGGTCATTTTTATAAGTTATTCTTTCATCTAAAAGCGTAATTTTTCCTTTTACAAAGTTATGTAATTTGCAAAATGTTGACAATTTTTATTTTATTCCTAATCCTTTTGAAACTGTAAGTTTCATATTTAACTTCTGCTGTTTGATACAGCTGGTTCAGGATGTTATATCAATCTTATGATTTAAAATTATTTTATATATTTGTCATCGGTTTTTAACCAACCACTTTACTATCGACTAGGTTCAATGAGCTCAAACCAAAATAAACTTTGCTGAATTCGAATACATTTACTATAAACATAAATCATGATCCGGACATTTAGATATATTTTTTTTACTCTGTGCCTCACAACAACATAACCATAAAATTAATAAAACAAATCATCTTAAAAATCAATAAAAAAATGATTTATAAATAAATAAAGTCAAAATATCTCAACTCATTAAATTCCCATAAAAAAAAAAATATAATTGTGAATTTGTCTCAGACAATTTATACACATATTTGTTTTATTATTATTTAAGTGTAACAATTAATATTCATATATACACATTTATAACATATTTAATTTCATTCATAATTTTTTTTTTTTAAGTTTTATTATTATATAGTTAATAAAATATAAATATTAAATTTCATATTGGCGCGCGCCAAACTTATAAATATATATACACTATCAATTTTTAAGCGGGAATTTAGTAATTTTATACATATTAAATAATTTAACAGAATAGATGTATTTTTTATGTTTAATATAGTAATAAAAATATTACTATATTATACGGTTATAAAATCGAAATTAATGTTTTCTTCAAGTTTGCGAATAAATAATAAAAAAAAACTTTAGCATTTAGCACAGGTATATACGCGAGCAGATAATTGAAATGATTTTTGGTACTAATATTTATAAATCTTTTTCATGCCGCATAATATAACATTATCAAATAAATCATAACATTCATACATCATAAAAAAACAAAAAATGAATTACTTACCAAATTTATTTATATGTTTGTTTATTTAATTATAAACAAACAAAATACATTTTATTACTTTATTTACAACTTTAACTTTACAACAACAAATAAAGCTCCATGCGTGACATAAATTGAAAAATAAAAAAATAAAAAACACCGAACCACACTATTTTAAACACAATAAAGTGGTAACCTAAACTGTAACAAATTTATAGTTTTATATATTAGGATCATAAAACTATAAAGCAAATTGTAAATGAATATAAAACATTTTGTATAAAAAGTTTGTCTTTTTAACGTTTTATGCGGTGGTTAAATCTTAAATCATCAGGACTTGATTTATTTTATTTCCTATATAGTGCAATTGAATTACGATCTCAAAATCAGTTTATCAACACTAATATTATGTTATTATAAATAAGATGAAAATACGCAATCATAAAAACATACATACACGAAACTCATGTCCAACTGTTACTCAAAAGTAACGTCAAAATAATAATAATTTAAATTACGATACCGTAAAAAAGCTATAAATTCCTAAACACGTCGTAAAAAACACATAAAATAATTCTTTGTGTATTATTTGTAAGTAGATGTCGCTTATGCGACAAACACGTAAAAAAACGAAATCAGACAAAATAAATGAAAAATATCATTTCTACTTTTGGCCACAACAAATAGATGTCAGTAGTGCGTTAAACATTTCTCCACCACCATTAAAATTTAACGGTGATAAAATTTAGTAACATAAATATCATTAAGGGGAAATTATTTTTATAAAAAATAATTAAAATAAATGCATAATAAAAAAGAGCTATAAATATTATTTAAAACATAATAAATATAATTTTCACACTTAACCATGAAAATAAATAATAAAAGAAATGAGATTATTACTTATCAAATTAATGAAAATAAAAAATATATAACCTCAAAATAATATTTTCAACTTATTCTTTGAAAGGAGTTTTATGTGTTTTTTGGTGGAATTTTGTTTGTGTGGTAAAATATTATTTTATATATATATTGTTGTCACATATTATACGATGATGAATTTAATATTTCGTTTTTCATCGTACATTTTCTAAAAGGATAATTATATTGTTGTTATATACAAATACAGACAGATGGATAATGGATTTATAAATTTTAAGTACGTTAAATACTTCATTTTTTTTGGCTGTGGTTGTCAATGAAACGATTCAATGAATGAATGTGTAAAAGTTGTACACAAATATTGGACGGAATATCATGTAAAGTGTACTTTATTTGGGATTTTATTTTTTATTTATGATTTAGAATGAAAATAATAAAATCGCCATAAAAATAACTATAAAAAAATCCCACTTTTCTACATAAAAAAAGTATATACATATATACATCTGTGATGGTTGTGTGAATTCTGAAATTTATTTGGTGCTCTGTTCAAACTTAAAAATAAAAACGAATAAAAATCTTTTATGGCTTTTTAACGATTTTAGCTTAGGTAACTTGGTAATAGATGGCAATGTTTTTATTAATTTCGATGGGTTAGTATTTAAAATTAGTGGGTATTTTATATGGTTTGTTTCATGGCTATACGGTAATTTATTTTGAAGCTTAAACTTATTTCCTGCATATTGTTATACCACGACCGTATTAATGATCAGTAACTTATCTGAGCTAGACTTTGGAAGCAAAATTAACTAGATGGCCAAAGTTTAGTAAAAAAAAAGAACCAATGATCCAAAGGATCAAAAGAGCAGAAACTGGTTATGGTTCTGGTCATCAAATGATTGCAAACACTTATGGTGGGTCTGTTTTTCGTGAAATAAAGTATTACAAATGGTTATAATATACAAAATGGATAATTTAGTTTTGGAGGACAAGAAGAGTCCGTTGAAAAAATTTCAAGATGCAGAATTGGTAGCATTACGATGAAAGTTATAATGTCAAATGCAACATAAATCTATTAATTTGGCATGACTCATTTGGCATGATGTTAGTTGAAGCCGAAATGCATCGAACGTCGTTTTTTATGTGCAAAAAAAAAAGCCGGGTGGTTCTCATTCCTAAACGGGATCCGAATGTGGCAACATTATCGTGGTATATGTATGTTAAATATTTTTATTAAAATTTTAAATGGAATAATGAAAGAACGAATCGAATGCTTTATGAATGTATTTAATTTGTTGCTATCAACAATATTTGGATTTCGAAAGAACCATTCTGCAATCGAGTGTGTGGAAAAGATTATATATGGGTAGTACGAAAGGATAATGTGAAAGTATTTGCGGTATTTTTGGACATTGAGAGGGCTTCTGATTATATGGTTCCGTGGAAATTACAACAAATTCTTTCAAATTTTGAATTTTCACGGGAAATATGTAAGTGGATAAAAGATTTTATGAGTGAAAGAAGAATTATTTTAAATAGGAATGGATATAGGTTGGAGAGAGTAACGAATATTGGCCTTCCGCAAAGAAGTAAAATATCGCCAATTCTCTTCAACTTATATGCGAGCGAGATACCCCCATCAATACTATAGAAAACCTTTTGTTCTGCAAACGATTTTCTGATAATTAGAATAGGGAGAAGGATTGATGCGGTGGCTCAAAATGCTCAAAAAGGGTAAATGAAATTATGGAGAGATTTAAACGGATAAATTTAAGAGTATATATATATATATATATATATATATATATATATATATATATATATATACATATATATATATATATATATATATATATATATATATATATATATATATATATATATATATATATATAAATATATATGACTTTAAAACGAACGACACAAATGTTAACATTAAAGTAGATGATAATGGAATTGAACATGTTAAAACGTAGAAGTATATATATATATATATATATATATATATATATATATATATATATATATATATATATATATATATATATATATATATATATATATATATATATATATATATATATATATATATATATATATATATATATATGGATTGATACGCTCATAAATTTTGGAAAGCACATGGTCATTTGGCAGATAACTGCAAGGAACATTTAAATGTTATTAAAACGGTGAGCAAACCTTAGTGGGGTACACATCCAAGTGTGTCTGATATGTTGAGAAAAGCCCTTATTTCTTCCAAAATTGGATACGGTATTAATGTATGAGAATGGTTCGAAAGGTTCTTTTAGCTAATTGATGAAAGTCGAGAATGCGTGTGCCAGAGTAGTTTTTTGGGCAATTAATTCAACACCAATAAATACTCTTAGGTCTGAAATGGATGATTCACCTCTTGTGTATAAAAGAGAGTGGATCACAGTGAGAGAAGCAGTGCGAATGATCACAAGGAAAAATGAGTTGTGGAATGAAAAAGAAAAGTTGTAAGACTTCAAAGTAGGGCTGTATATAAACCAACACATAGATCTAGAATTGCACTCGAAAATTTAAATATATTTTTTAATAAATTGGTAATGTTTATCCGCAACCCGTCCCCAATAACGTTATGGTATGTTTGCATATGGAGAAATTCAATAAGGGAATGAATGAAGTTATTGCTAAAACTATGTTTGGTAAAATGAGTCGGCGTTATTTACATCAAGACATCGTTTATACAGATGTTGGTATTTGTATGCCTATAGTACGAACGTAGAAAAGTATTTCAGAGTAGATGAAAGCACCTTGTAGATAAAAGCACCTATATTTGAAGGTATTGAACAGGCTGTGAATAGAAATAGGAAGATAGTAGTACCGATTCCATGATTGGGTTATGTTTGCTTAAATGTAGAGGTGAAAGGCAAGGCAATGTATGTTTATGTATGTGGGTATGATTTTGCAATATATTGGTGTCTGTCAATGTGAGGTGACCATACAATGTGTTCCGGCACATAGGCAGATCAAAGGGAATGAAAGAGCCGATATGTTAGCGATATGTATTTCGGATCTTTCAAGTGAATCTGTGGATGAGAGAATATAATGAGAAAAGTCTAATAAACGGATTAAAGTACAGAAGCTATGCAGTGCCCCTTTGAGAACCCTTTTGTATAAGGGGATAACTCAAAGAGGATACACAAATGTTAAGAACAATCGAGCAAATCAGACTGAACCATGGAAATGGAAAGAATGCTTGTGAAAACGTCAATTGAGTAAGAACAAGAGTTGTGAGTTGTGTGGAAATGTGGAGGATGTTGAACATCTCATATTGGTCCCAAAATAAAGCTATTATAAAGAAGTTAATTTCAACATCGTTCGGAATGCAAGTTATTTAACAATATTAATGAATGAAGAAGTTTGGTTTACAAGGAAATGTATGATTTTGTTCGAATGAGTGGTGTAATAATTTGATATAAAAGAAAAAATGTGAATAGGGGGCGTCTGTTTCCGTTATGGTAAATAAATATGTATAAATAAAACTGTAAAATATCCAGTCTAATGCCACTCATCGTATTTTGCAGACATTGTTTCGTCAGATTAAGTTTTCCGATGAATGACCCATAACCTGTCTGATCATTACTTCCACCCCTAAGATGGGAAATGAGGTTTTTACTATAAAGCGATGAACAATATACTTTTAATAATAATTATTTTACAATTTTAATACAATAAACGCGCCAATTTGGAAAAACCAAATGAACCTTTGGTTCTTAATTTATACTCGATATTAGATATATTATTAGATATATTGTGATATTAGATATATTGTGATATAATTTCTTCACTTACGTCTGCAGCTTGTGGTCAACCGACATCCATAGCTGTTACTTACAACCATCTATGGGAGTAACCTGAAAACAATAACCTCTTTGGTAATCTGGGTAGTTTTCTATATTTGCTATTCTATTGCTTATTTTATATAGTTTAAGAAAGTGAGACTATATATGGTGAAATAACTGAATTTCAGGGCACCAAAAAATCGGAAAGATAAGCCTAAAAAAGTCGATTAACTCCGTCGGCCAATTCAGTTTAGTCAATTTAAATATTGATTTTGAAATAAATGTAATAAACAATCATATATAAATAGTTTTGAAGCTATGCTTATTGCTTTTGAAACTGCAAAGAAACGCTTCTTTGAGCACTTTAGTGATTCACAAGGAATCACTGATAAGTTGGCTTTAATTTTTGATATCAAATTCGATGTTCTTTTGTAAGTAAACATAAAAGTTACAGCTATGGTCCAGATAAGATTATCCTTTTAGGTTAAAAGAGTGTGAATTAGTATTTTATAATGTGTTTAGCTGGTAGGGTTTTCTGATCTTCTGAAATTTAAATTCTTCAAACATATATTTTCAAAATTGTGATAGTATAAAGCTTATATCTAAAACTACCATGAGATTGCTATATTATCAGATATTTCAAAACTATTTAAATCATTGCTTAAAGACCATATTTAGTGTCTAGTATAATATTAGAATGAAAACATTTGAAATTAGCAAATTTATAAGAAGTATGATACAACTGCTCCCAAAAAAAAATTGAACGTGCAAATAAATTTCATAAAATATTAAATTGTATTATTAAAAATTATATTTACAGGTTCAAGTTCAACGGCTGCACTCGGAAGCGTTGGATCATGTACACCGTCGAATGGCATGGACTGGACAGGTCAAGTAACAGTGCGCAAGAAGCGTAAACCATATTCCAAAATTCAAACATTAGAACTGGAAAAAGAGTTCTTATACAATGCATACGTTTCGAAGCAAAAACGTTGGGAACTTGCCAAAGCACTGTGTTTGACTGAACGACAGGTAAAAACTTTTTTAATATAACCAAATACGATAAAATATTTACATGGAAATTTATTTAAATTTATTTAGGTGAAAATTTGGTTTCAAAATCGTCGAATGAAAAATAAAAAAAATTCGCAACGACAACAGTCGCAACAAAACAATAATAATAATTCAAGTAGTAATCATAATCATGCTCAGGCTCATGTACAAGCACATCATAATCCACATCATAATCCTCATCATTTAAATTTAAATCTTGGCATGACGCATCATGCGCCCAAAATGCATCAGTGACCAATAGAGAATAGTCAGCCAATTGGATATCCGACATTTTAATTATGTTTAACTTCATAATTTTGTGAAACGTGTTGTAATTTATAAAAAAAGAAAAAAATTATTAAAATTTAAATAATTAAAATTAAAACTTTAAATGAATTAAAAAATGTCTCGGTACCAATATTGCGCCTGACTTTTAAATTTATTTTTTTTTTGTATTAAAATAATTTTTTCAACCAAATTAAATTTATCAAAATTTATTATTTAATTTGAATAGTTTTTTTTCTCTAAATATTACTATTTCCTGCCCGCCCCTAAACGATTTTATCAATTAAAATTTATATATAGAACAAAACTTAAGTAAAACAATTGTAAATATAAATAATTTAAAATAATTAGAAATGTAAGGAACAAATTAAAAAAAAAAAATTAAAATTAATAAATATAATTACTAATATATATGCATACATTAATTAATTTTAAAATAAGTAATTATTTTATTTTTGAGTGAAATAATTTGATTAATTTGATGTAGTTATATATATTTTAAACTAATTTGTATCGATATTATTATATATTTGTTAGAAGTAAGTAAATTTATACATTAAATATATGTATGATATTTGTGTGATTCTGGTATAATGATTATAAAAAATGGGTATGATCGATGGGAGATTCACGTCATTTCGCGTGATGATTTTTATATGATTTTTCTTTGTTATATAGACATTTTTTTTTGTTCTTGTGATCAATTTTTATTACACATTATTTTATAATTTATTTAAAAAAATATATATATTTTAAATCTGTTAAATAAAATATTAACTGTTGATTCCCGATTTCGTTTTCTTCTGTTTGTGCAATTTTTATATAAACACTGTCTCGCGAATTTTTATTTTCACGTATTTATATACAGTAAAGCCCAGTGATTTTTTTTTATATTATAACGATTTTTTCCGTGACCTATAGCTGATAGCATTACCCGTACTATATTATTATTATTATTACTATCAATAACGTACTATCAAACGTCAAAAAGTTTTTATTCTCATATAAACGCCTACTTTACCCCACCCACTCTCGATTAGAATATGTAAAGATAATATACTTGAAATGTAAAATTAAAAAAATCTAATTTAAAATAAAAAAGAAATAAAGTTTTGACCTCTCAAACATAAAACCGAATTTAAAAAAAATAAAAATATTAAATTTTTTTTAAAGCTTAAACATCTATATAAAAAAAAAATATTTGGCTTTGTAAAGCTTATACATTATTATATGTTGCTTCTGAAAAATAAAAAAATAAAAAAAATAAAAAATTAATACAAAATATATATTAAAATATATTTAAAAAAATAAATCAATATAATTCATAATATTTATGAATATAATTTTTTTTAAACATTAATATAGGTTAATTTGTTTTTATTAGTTAAATTATACACATTAAACTATTATTATTATTATTATATTATTATTATTATTATTATTACGATTAATTAATTTTTAATTTTTTGATTTGTTAAAATAAAATTTTGCAATATTGGTTTTTCAAAAATATGATTTTTTTTTTGTTTTGACATCACACACGAAAATTATTTGTTTGGTGCGGTATAATTAATTATAATAATTTTTAATTTTTTGATAAGATTTTTAGTTTTCAACATTAAATAATCTATAGGTATATATGTATGTTTAAAAACATCTTGTCAATAATAATTGTAATTCATTGTAATTTTATAAAATTAAACAAAACAAAAAAATTAAATTAATTATTGAATGTGCGTTAAAAATAATGAAAAATTATAAAAAAAAAAACAACTTAATTATATATTTAAATTTAAAATTTTAGTAATTTTATTAGTTTAATAATATACATAAATAATTATGATAATTTAAATATTATATACTACTATAATTATAACTAAACAAAATGATGAAAACTTAAAACCAACAGAACGGAAATATTTAAAAGAAATTATTAAACAAAAAAATATCGAAACAAAATTATATATATATATATATATATATATATATATATATATATATATATATATATATATATATATATATATATATATATATATATTGATTTTGATTACATAAAATTATAATAAAAATATTATAAATATTTAATTTAAATAATAATAATAAAATTAATTTAATTACAAAAAATAAAAAATTGTATATGTAAAGTTGTATTGTCATTATAAACAAAAACAAAAACTAATTATATAAAAATTAAAAAAATTAAAAAAAAAAAAAACAGAAAAACAAAAAAATACATGAATAAAAAAATTACAAAAAAAATTAAGAAATAAGATAAAACATTTTCTGAAGAAAAATAAAATTGTTGTTTTATTGAAATTCGTTTCTTTTGGAGAAATGCTCGGAATTTTTATTTTTTTTTTTATTGAACCAATGTGGGTGAGTTTAAATTTAAAAAGGCGTAAGTACTATGTATGTATTGGATAAAATAAATAATTCTTGTATAAGATATAATTTGGAAAATTTTGCTTTAAATTGACTTAAGATAACAAAAAGCTTTCTATATTCTGTCCTAAAGTGTTCCTTCTTAAATTTTATGTTATATATGTATCCTGTTAGAGTGCACACCGCCTCGTGCTCGTAGTAACCGGAACAAGATGGCATTTCTCCCAATGTTGCTCGCCCGGATCAGCGTATAGTTATATAATAGCTTTGCACTAGGTACTGCGGTTTGAGGGCATGTTACAGGTTAACTTCGGCAGGCCATTATACCCGCATCTTTCGCGAACTACTAGCGTAGTGTATGATACACTACAATGATACACACTACTGTGTATGATACACATACAATGATCAGTTCCAATACAAGTTGCATAGGTTCAACTCAAACTTATTCATTAAATGTTATCGTCACGTGATGCTGAACTTTTGATATTTTTCCGTTTACCAGTTTTCAAGTGTGATGAAGACTTTGTCTACTGGAGTGCGTGAGTTTGATGAGTTTGATTATATCTTTGATTGTTCCATCGATACCTGGCCAGAATTACTTGCTTCACGTAAGATAATTCATGCGCATAGTGGCTGATTAGCCATCATGCAGTTCGTCCTTCGACTGTTTTTGCCAATTTACTTAAAAAATTGTGGTGCTGCTAAACCAGTAACTTGTTTTTGCTGATGTGGCCACCATCGAAAACCTAGCGGTGACTTTCCGAAGCACATTGCTTTCTTCGGTGGCATTTTTGAATATTGACAAAATTGACAAGCCACGACTTTGAGGTGTCACGATCTGTAATAGCGATGTTCTGCTTCGACCATTGCAATGATTATGTTTTAAGGTTTGAATTTAGGTTCCGCAGCAATTATTTTGAACAAAAATAATATATCGATATATCTAATTTGGAAATCGTATGCATGTAGATTTTCATAGCGAATCGGTGCAATCGGTTTCTTGCTCGCAAGATAGAAAGCAGCAGCTGGTGATCAGCTGCGACCATATACCTCGAGCCATGCAAGTTTTTCAGAGTCCACACACTCGTTGAACCTGTGCGTAATTTTATCTGTTGTCGTGAAAGATTCTGCCTCATGCTTGACAGTTCTCCATCTCACCCATAGCCGGATGCATCGGATATGCGTGCGAAGGGAAAAACAGGTGAAAGTTCTTATTTTAGCTAGTTGAATGCGGTGTCTCGGGCTTCAATACATTTGCACTCGAATACTTTGCAGCAGATCGTCCAGTTGACCGCAAATTTCTTTAAACTTGCGTGTTAAACGTTCCACAATAAGGTTATGAAATTCTTTTGATGTTCAGACTAAAGTGTTTCAAATTTTTGATCCATTAATGAAAAACGACGTCGCACGAAAAACCGATGCGTGTTGTGGGATGATTAGTGTTACATATCTTTTAGAGTTAGAGCATTGAACTTTGTCTTTTAAATATTCAGGACAGTTACCATATAAAACATTGAAATGAAATAATATTGTCGGTATTTTATATATAGTTTTCAATTATACAACCCAATAAACTTTTAGAGAACGGATTATATGGTCGTATCTATAGGGATATTGTATGCATATTGAGTGATAGAGCTTAATGCAACCACTAAACGTCTATTTGTATCGTAATCTAATTTACCAAAAACAATTTCTGGGAACATAATATGGCTGATAAGTATAATGCATGAGCTAATGCCTTTATAGTTTTCAACGAAGTTGAGTGCCTGAATTTCGACAATCGTTAAATTTCGAAAATCGTTTGTGGGGATCTTTGAATCAAGCAGTACCTTTATAAACATGCTTTTTGCTTTTCGTTTTTTGATCATCAGTTTTTCTGTTTGTCGCCTAGATTCAAAAAAATTGCTCGATTTTTATCAGTATATTGCTATTTTTCCATATTCTGTAGCATGTCACGCGATCTATTAAAGCCAGTGATATATGTGAGTTAAACCATTTCGGTTAAGAGTTATTACGTTTGATAAATGTTTTTACTGGAACATTTGTTATCGAAAAGATAACATATGGAAAATTTAATTGAAAAATTTATCGTCAAATGACTTAATTGCATGTTTGAGTAACTATGGCAAACAACTCTTCATAATTAATTATCTTATATGATCGATATTAAATTGGCTTTGCAGCAACTTGGGTTAATGGGATTAAATATGAAAAATACATAAAAAGGACATAACAATCATAAAACTTATCATTAACATAAATATCCGCTGCGTGTTCTACTCCGTAGTTTCCAAAACGTTCAAAATTGCAATAGTTGTCTCTTGGTTCGGTTTTCTAACTTGCATTAATCCGTTTCTCGAGAAAAGTTGGACAATAGTACCATTCCTCTTAAGTTGTAGAGGTTTCTTGTGAATCGCGGTAGTTTCGTTTTGTTAGATGTTCGTTTATATATATATATATATATATATATATATATATATATATATATATATATATATATATATATATACACTCACGATGTTTGTTTGAAGCATCCATAGGGTTATTTATTGAGTTGTAGATTCTTAAACTTAACGTTTACTTTAATTTCACCATTTTAATGGGATTAATTCCTGCATGTTTAGATAGAATTCTACACTGAGTTGACAAAAGAAATTTCTGATTAAAAATTGATAACGTCCGAAATAGATTTTGTATATAATTCATTAAGTTTTCTTTTTTTGTCATAGGTATGCCACTTATTTGGATGATAGTTGAGTTTAGCAGCCATATCCATATAGTTTGGCGGGATTTGGCCGGATGCTAATTTTATCGATAATTTAGATAGATTTAGTGTGAAACCATGTTCCAGCATTTGACTCAACGATAACTCGGGACCACGGTATGGTATAAGCAAGTGTCTTACCCAATAAAAATGCATATCTCAATAAAAAGCATCTGTGAGGTAAGTATAAGGTTAGAAGTTATTCTTTCTTTTTTGTTGAGCTAACTATCGTAATTATTAGGACTTTCTTCTTTACTAATAATATTGAGTTATAATATATCTTTTTGATAAAAAATTGGTTCGCAATTTCACTAATCCACTGCTAAAATTATAATTGTTTGCAGATCGTTTATTTATTTGTATAATAACTACATTTCAACATTTGACTCGTTTGCTCTTAAACTGCATGTTCGTAGTTCGTAAGTTTTTTTTGTACCATTTGAAACAGGTTTTCCCAATGTTTTGAATTCAAAATTTTAGCAGGCCATATTTTAGTAGGCCATATTTTAGTAGCACATTATTAGATTTTGTAGAAAATCGTATAATGTAGTTTGATTTAATTGCCTTACTATAGGCTGAAATGATAACTGGAGAGATACCTAAACAACTATACCTAATAAAGCTATTAAAAAATATCGGACATGATTAATGCTTCCTTTAGACACCCGCTATGTCCCTCTTTCTTGGAAATTTGCGAAATTGATAATGATACCTAAACCAGGTAAGCCACCAAGTGAATTAATCTCGTTCAGGCCAATATCACTTCTTCCCATCATGTCAAAACTGTTTGAGAGACTATTATTAAAATGAATTAAACCAGAAATTATATAATCAGGAGTTGTTCCGTCCTATCAGTTTGGATTAAGAGGGAAATACTCCACAATCGATCAAGTCCATAGAATAACAGATTTAATAGAAAAATCCTTAGAGGAAAAAAAGATTTGTTCAGCCATATTTCTGGATATAGCGCAGGCATTTGACAAAGTCTGGGTATAGATGGTTTAATATTTAAATTGGAGAAAACTCTGCCATTTGAGTATTGCGAACTGTTAAAATCAAATCTGAAAAGAAGATACTTTAAAGTTAAACAGGAAGGAACTTACTCCAGCATAAAAGAAGCTAAAGCAGGAGTCCCGCAGGGGAGTGTCTTAGGGCCACCTTCTTTTTGTACTGTTTACAAGCAACTTATCACAGACGAGCAATACAACTACCGCCACATTTGCCAATGAGACTGCCATTCTAGCTGTTGGTGACACAATCGGTGAAGTCACATTCGAACTACAAATAGCCATAAATAATAAATTGGCTAACTAAGTGGAGAATTACAGTGAATGAATCAAAGTCTACTCACATTAAATTCACTAATAGGTCAATAGAACCACTACCTGTGACTCTCAATAATATCCCTGTACCACATGTAAATCAAGCAAAATTCCTTGGTATGAACCTTGATTCAAAGGTAAAGTGGAAAGTACATGTGAACTGAAGCAGAAGAGCTTCAGTTAAAATATAGAAAAATATAGGTACTGGTTAAAACTCTCAGTTATCCATTCATAATAAACTTATGCTTTATAAACAAGTGCTTGGCCTGGACTTATGGTATCCAACTATGGGGATGCACCAAAACCAGCAATCAACAAATAGTTCAACGATTCTAAAATAAGGTTCTTAGAGGGATTGTAAACGCCCCTTGGTACACTCGTAATAGTGACCTTCATAGAGATCTTGGAATAGACACACACTCAGAAAAAAAATATGATAAACGCATGATTACAATCACAATAATATGATAAAGAAAATCGAATTAAAATAATTTTGATATTTTCTATTACATTTTAATTATAATTATCATATATTTAGTTATTTTAATTTTTTATGACTACGTTTATTATATTACAATATTTCCAATCATTTGCAACTTTCATGATGAGGATAATCATAATAACTCAATTTATATGATGGTCACAACAAAATTTATGATCTTCTTGATGATAAATGGAATTAAGTATGATTGCAGTAATCTGAATATAAATGTAGCTATCATAATTTTGTTGGGTATACTATAATAATAACGGATTGCTGAAAATCTTTGATATATGTAGTTTTAGTTTTCTCGATCATTTCCTATTGTTACATGTGTGCGTTTCGTAATAAATAAAAATAAAAATAAATTATAGTAAAAATTAAATTTTAGTGCTGTGTAATATAATAATCTGAAATTTGTACAAAATTCTTAACAAGTGTTGTAAAATATAGTGGCTGTGTGCTGGTTGATCCACAAACTTATAGTTCCAGTATTAAAAACACGCAGGCAATTTCTAAATTGGTTAGTTTCACATATTTTATATATACGAGTATATCAGCCGTAATAAAATTTCTTGTAGTTTCAGATGCCAATTGATGCTAAATTATGTCATTCGATTATAGGGACATACAAAAACTGACAAGACGTGTTTATACAAATAAAATAAAAAACAAAGCCTTCGCTAATATCAAAGGACTGTCAGTTATATGATATTTATAAATATAAAATCTAGTTCCAGACGGACAGCTTGTACTCACGCTAGTACTACTGCCGTATATTATTCCTCATTACGGAAAAAGAAATCAAAAAGGGAATTCTTGCCTATAGAAGAAGGAAATACAAAATCCATTTATATTATTATACAAGGTGCTTTTGCACTTTTGTTTCATTATATTAAACAAATCAAAAATAATCATTACAGACATTACGCATTCGCGATGACACAAACTTGCTAACATTTTTGGAATACTTTTAGGGGACATGATACCAGAAAAGTGCCCTGCTTGGCAATTATACATTTTATTACAAGAAATCAATAACATTTTCAAATTCGGTTCATACACAAACATTTTTATTTAACAATTATAATTGAAGAACTTAATTTACAATTTATTAAAGTGTCAAAGTCATATTTACCCAAGAGTTATGAGTCAAATTAGACCTCTGAAACAGATTTCGACTAGCCGGTTTAAATCTTTTGACCAAACTTTTAAAAATATTGTAGTAATATCGTAAAACACAGTTAATGTCATTTACACTGTAGGATCAAAAATCAAATAGTCGAACCAAATAATGAATTTTTCTGAAGAAATTAGCATCACATGTGAACGGCTTACCGAAGTAAAAAATAAAGAACTTTGTTTAAAATGTAAATTTACGTTCCAAGATAAATGGTTTACCACTATAGCTTTGTTCAATTTGAAAATATTTTAATTAAGAAGGGATCTTTAATTGTTATTAATTGAAACGTTGATGGTATTCTTCAATTTGCCATAGTTAAAAAATTACTGATATATAAAAAAAAATATTTTAGTTGCAATCAATGTTTGGACACATTAGGATTTCATTTTTTTTATTATGCGTTTGAAATTACGTTGAATAATTTAATTTGAATAGATAATCATATAGGAATTGTTATGATTTAATTGATAATTAGCTATTTATTATGATGTAAAATTATTATAAGTGTAATTTAATTTGTTATTTTTATAACATTTTTATCACATTTTTATGTATTATTTCAATAAATAATGAATTTTGGTATATTTTGATTGTTTTGATAAGATTATGATACCCATTATCATTAGATTATAAATCTCCATTAATTTAAATGATAGCCTTTACCATAACCTCATATTAGTTATCATTACTATAGTTTAACCTATCAATTTTGTTAGTAGGTGTTATCATTAGTAGCAAAATTTAATCATAACTATAGATAAAACAATCATATTCTAGATGGTAAATGTCATTATGTTTTAGTTAGAACCATCATAATAATTAATTAAATTTATCAAGATATGATGTTCTTAATCATCGACTGCAATCATAAATATGATGGTCACTTTTATGATCAGCTCAATCATATTATTTTTCTGAGTGCAGTCTCAAGTGAAATAAAGAAATGTGCTCAAAACCAGGAGACGCTCCATCATCACCCTTATATTCAAGCTGTAAGACTACTTCATCAATAGGGTATTATAAGAAGACTCAAAAGACAAAAACTTTTTCAGTTACCTGAGTAGTGCGCATAATGCAAAATCAACACAAACACCACTTTATGAAAAAAAAAACATAGAAGTGGCTTTACAAGCATATTGTTTGCTTCTTACATATTGTTAGTTCTTTTTAAAATAAAAATAAAAAAATAAAAAAAAAACTGTAGACTGAAGTGAGTTAGCTTAAAGGATTTTTTATCATTTAATTGCGTTCATCGGTATTCAAAATGAAAATTTTAATCGTACATCTTCAATTTGGCTGGAGATGACGTAAATTAGGATGTTAAATTAACCGCAGAAACGTTGGAAGAATTTCGGCCCCTGAAAAGATGGCCCAGATTAAAACCAAAAAACTCAGCCAACTCTTTCGCGAGTAGTTTTAGAGGTGCTACTTTACGCCGCTTCTAGCAAAATCAATAATGCTAGCAATATGATGGTCCAGCCAATCGATTCTACTATTCAATAAGCGGTCATCGTCAACACCGTTTGCCACTATAACTAATAGAAAAGCCTTTTTACATCTTTTTTCCGTTGGGATATGAAATCGGTACCCTCTAACCCAAAAACCTCATTTTTACTTATCTACGCTAATTGCTTATGGTATGAATTTCATTGTCAATGCTTTCCTTATTCTTTGTAATGGTTTGGTGTAATTTTTGCCTGGGAATATAATGCAAAAGTATGTACGATAAACCAAAAATATTTAGCAAGGTACTTGCCTCAAGTCTGTATATATAACTTATATTATGTTAAATTATTTTAGTTTCATTTATTGTTTATAGGTTTAACCATTGATTGGTTTATAGTACATGAATTCATCTTATCTCACAAGTAATTAGATTAAAGCTTTTCCGCGGTTTTATTAGCTAATCCAATCATTAAATTCGTATAAAATTAATTTATCTTGCAATGTCGTGTGTTATTGTTTAACATTAGCAATCCATTTATTCGTTGCTCTGTTATTGTGAGAGCAGGTAATTTTAATGCCCATTATATTTGATTATATACCCACAGCGCTAGCTCCTAAATATGTTTGTGTTAAAAGTTTCCGCTAAAACTAAATAATGGTTGATCGTTGTAGTTTTGTGGTTACATTTCAATAAGTGAATATTATTTTATGCTTCTAAAGTCTTTAAAAGTTTGATAAATGTCAGTGCCTTCATTATAAAATAATTTAAGTTTGCTTATTGCTAATTATTTTTTGTACTTGCAGTTTAGCTATTAAAGAGTTCATCTAGCAACATTTCTATACTTTTCTATATATATGTAACTTTTATCGGATTCTCCGATCAAAAAGGTTCAATGAAAAAACTCATTGTTAATTCTGGTTTTGGTGCCATACCGAGTGATTTATATGAAACATCAAAAAAAAGTTTTTTACAATAGTTAGAAACACTTTCAAAATATTTTAGTTAGTAAATTTATAACTTTATTGAAAAAAAATTTTAAATCATTAAATATTCATTTTTAAAATATATAGTATTTTCACGTTACACCAGTAAAAGTGTCGGTTTAGTTAGAGGACTTCCTTTTTTATCAATAGAAATACGGTAGGAAAACATATTTGATGTATGTTCATTTTTTTAAAGGGTGCATCATTTTGTTATTGATTATTTATAATGTGCAGTCATTTGAAATTTTATGTTTTACTACTTATTTGAACACCCTCTTCTTAATAATTTTGTTTGAAAGACACGATTTCGTTTACACGCATTTTATACTGTACACGAATATTGACGTCACATCTACCATTTTTATTTATATATGGGTATATATACATAAAGTTAATTACCATTTAAAATTCTAAGAACAGAATTGTATAATGGAAAAACTAACACAATATAAATTTATTCCGATGGTAACAATAGATAATAGATTTAGAATATTGATATTGCCCTGTCGCCATTTACGTAACATTTATCCGCGGAATATATCAAAACTATTGATCACTTGGTAAATGGTGTAATATTGACATATCACCATATACACTGTATAAATATAAAATAAGTTTTACCTAACAATATCGGCCATAAACCAATAATAAATCAGTATTCAACAATTAAGAGTCAACAGTTTAGATTTTGTATGATGTTGTGTATGATTTTTGGTTGAAGGCGGAAGATATTTACTTTCGGTGTTTTATCTATCAAACAATCCCAACAAACTTTAATAACATACATATATGGAAGTGCTTAGTATGCACAATTTGTATTATGCCGCTTTATTCTAAATACATATGTCCAGTGTAGACTGCTCTGTGTAAAGCAACTTCCTCATTCAAACCAAAATAAGATGATGATTAATGTATACATATTTATGATGTTATTTAGGTAAGTGCGTTTCAAATCAGTTTTAGTTTTGTAGAATCTAAATAATGTACATAAACGTATTATATAGAAAACCATTTTAGGTTACATTTTTTTAACGATGGAAAGGTTTGAAAACACAAAGATTTATCATTTAAAATTACTCGCAAGATTCGTTTTATTATGCAGTCATGAGCTCGAACGAACCAGCAAAATACCTTTGCCAAGTCTTAAAATAATAATAAAAATACACGAGTTTTAGATGCTTTAACAGATTTTGGCTATTAAAATCGCTTGGACTTTCGAGAATTTTAAACTTTCAATTTGTGTTAGATATTTAATAATTTATGTGGCCTAATATTTTTCCATTGCTTTGCTACTATATAGAAATAGGAATAGGAATCGACCACCTTGAAATTTCTAGATTTTGTAATTTTTTGATTTGTGTTTCGAATGCCACAGTCTTAAAATGGCAGCATGTATTTTCTGAATTTAAAAAATTTTTATTTGTGTTTTATTTTAACTAAGACATTATACTGCATTGACTAAATCTAATTGTTTTTCCATATGTTGAAATTTTTTATTTTTTTATCCATGTAATAGTTTCAATGGGCTTTATTTCACGTTTTGGTTGATTGCTTTACAGTCTAAATGGTAGATTAACCACTAATTGACGTGGAAAAGCATCTGTGCGGAATTTAGATAGTTAAAATGTTTTATGTACTTTTTAGATTTAAATTTCTGGTGACTTTTTAGGGTTCAATCACATTTGGTTTATATATATGGTTGGCCTTTCTTATATTTTTGAAATCTATTACGTTTGAGCTTATATTTAGCGTTTCGCTAAAAAATAATTTGCCAATGAAAGTTTGACGAATTGCTTGTAGTAATATAGTTTATCCTTGTTTTATCAACACGGATTTTCTAAGAATACACAACAATTATATGTATGTAAATATCAAATTGACTAAATAAAAAAAACTTAAATAGTATAGTCCAGGATAGACAAGCATTAGTGAGTCAAATTTAGAATTTGGTTTATGCATAGCACATTTAAAAATAAAGTGAGATAGGATTTAATTTTTGGTTCCCTAAATACTTTCTATAATACTCACAGGATTAGATACCGTTTATTTATCGGATTTTGAGTATAGACCGTCGTGCTTTCTTTTTGTTTTTTATATGTTAAGCCTGGTTATTTAACCTGAAACGCATACTTTCTACTATCTAGCCCTAGTATTATTATATTATTGTCTATATATATAGTATTATTGTCCATAGATATAAGCATGTTTAATGCTAAGTCAACTGTTTGCGTGAACTCAACACTATCTATTGCTTAGAGCCATGAGGTTTCTGTGGGCATATTTGAATTTGGACTGATGACTAGCCACCCTGTAAAAATTGCAGCTGAAAAGCAAGTGGTTCATGGTTTTGTCATCGTGGTCACACTTACAGCTGCTTGTTTCGCTTAAATGGAAGTTTTAAAGGTAAAATGCTCTTTTGCCATGTCCTGTTAATAACTGAGTTATTGATAGTACACTTCGTTCAAGTCTTCGATGTTTGGAAGGAAACTAAAAGTTTTTCTTCCATCGATTTAATTGTTCTATCTTACTCGCCATATTGCAGTGGATTGCTCTCCGTATCTGTCTTTTAAGCGAACCAATAAGGCTTGCTTCTTTTGTTCAAGTTGAGCACCCTTTGTTTAAGGTTTCAACTTTATTTAGCTAATCTTGTCAGCACGAAGAAAACTTTTCTATAGCTTTCTGCTATTCGTTTAACATGATTATAACGTGCCACCCTTTTGTCAAAATCTACTCTAAGCCATTTTACAGTTTTAACAATCTTAATTCTCGCTCCATTCCCAGACTTTAAGGGTCGTCTTTTAAAATTAACTGATCCTTGAAGGTAAACTATTCCTGATTTGACAGACAAAAATTCCATCTTATATAGATGAAACATTCTAATCAGATATTTTATTTATAGCATTTTAAGCTAGTTTCTGAATGCTTAGAGTTTCCAGCAAAAAGTTTTACATTGACGACCGCGAATGCTACTTTTTGGACATTGGCATTCATACTACTATTGCATATGATGCACCAGAGGTGGGTCCCCTTATAGAGTCCCTTCGGTCACGAATACATTTTTTAATTGATTGCGGTTTTTTTAATTGATCCATAATTAGTAACAATAGTGGCAAATCTTTCAGAGAAATAGTTATTTATGATTGCGTAAATATTTGCTGAACAGTTTATATTTTTTAATTTATTCATAATACTATAAGCTTCCACAAACTGTCAAAGCTCCAGATAAGTCAAGGTATATTTCAAGAACGTATTTTTGATTTGATTGTTGATAATTTTACCGTCTTCTATGGGTTGATTTTCTCTAAATCCTAACTCCCGCAGTTGTTACTTCCTCAAGTAATATATTGATACTAGTAGAAGCATGGTTGGTTTATAAGATTTTGAGTACCGCTCTTTGTAATGACAATTATTTGGCCGTTTTTCTAAGTTTCCGGAGAATTCTTCTTTTTAGGCACTCGTTCAGCTTTATACTGAACCCTATTTTTTGCCATGTTTTTTATATATTTTTAACCTCAAGACTAAGTTGGCTGGTCTTATTCACATCGCCCTTTCATTCATTAAGGCTTACTACATAACTTCATATTTTTAGCAGTCTTGCATCCAAGGCTGTTTTGCTTTTTTATACATCATTCGTTTTTTTGCTACTGTTGCTCTTTTTATGGTTATACTATATTTCCATCAAGGTAATTTTGCTTTGGCGCACCTTTCCATAATTGTGCTCAATATTTTATTTTCTATTTTATATACATCCACAATGCGAATTTACATGTCATATTTTCCAATCATTACCAAGTTGTTTCCAACAAGTTATCGAACTTTTCTTGATTTGATCGTTTGAGTACGCATATCAGAAAACCTTGCCTGAGGACTCATTGCTATTATATGTACGGTTAGAGATTATGATGTGCATACTCTATTTCTTAGAGAGTGGTTGAAGTTTTGGTTTTATTAAAGGGGTTGAGAAAATCCTGTACCTTGGTTGTACAATAGCGGCACTGAAGAAGATACAAGTCAAAAAGAAAATAAATCTGGAAACACTATCAACATGATTTACAAAATCTGTAACACATTTGTAAATCACCAACGAGAAGCCGCTCCTACTTGCAAGGCAAATAGGAATAGAAAAATAAATTAGAAGACCAAATTGAAAATGGATACGTTAAATACTTTGAAAGCCATCAAGTGACATTGCCATGATGTCATTAAAATGGAGCCTTCAAAGAAAGAACACACCACGGAAAGAAGTGTTTTGATAGTATAAATCATGTAGTTTCGGTTTGCATTAATGTATAATGTAACTTAGATGATTTTAATGTAAAAACTTATAATGCTTATATAAACTAAAAAAACAAAGGTTTACAACAATATCTAATTTTAAAGACCATATGGATAATCAAATTTTTTTTTATTGAAAAACGACCAATTTGGGCTACTTTGGATACTGTATAACTTTGAACCCTATATTGGCGAGGCTTTTGAAACTGGTCCATTTATCTAACCGGACTAAACTTTTCAATTATACGGTAAAAACAGTCAAAAACCGCATGGAATATTGCAATAACGACTAACTGCCAACGTTAAAATAATACTTTAAAATTTACTCTAAATGATTTCAACTCGTTGCTGCATAATCGATATAAATTACGGTGTTATTTTTTAGGTCTAATCATATAAATTACGGTGTTATTTTTTAGGTCTAATCAAAAATACACGAATTATTATATATCCATATAGGCCACACATCTGGTTTAAACAGTAATCAGTTTCTTCCTAATCATTCTTCCATTTTTAGAAGAATCGGTTGTAGTAGCAAATTATAAAACTTATGATGCAATTGAATATATTTTCGATTTTATATACATGATTTGTAATGCATCTTTTGATGGTGTTGAAATCACGTTATCATCAGTGACTAAAGTTCAGTTCCTTGACCATAGAATTAATAAAGATTTGAACGTCAATATATATATACGCAGAGACTGTAGTATATATATTGTCTAACATCATTAACATTATTACTTTTAAACATATATGATATGATACAACTCGATATGTTTATATATAGATATAATAACTATTCACCCTATATATAGGAACCAACCAAATAATATACCCAAAAATTAC